>JAMPIV010017596.1:105000-142226 GCA_024509875.1 Oreohelix idahoensis
TAAACAAACCAGGCAACAAAACTAAAGAAACCACACAACAAAACTAAACAAACCCCACAACAAAACTAAACAAGTCACACAACAAAACTAAAGAAACCACACAACAAAACTAAACAAATCACACAACAAAACTAAAGAAACCACACAACAAAACTAAACAAACCAGGCAACAAAACTAAAGAAACCACACAACAAAACTAAACAAACCACACAACAAAACTAAACAAACCAGGCAACAAAACTAAAGAAACCACACAACTAAACTAAACAAACCACACAACAAAGCTAAACAAGGCACACAACAAAACTAAACAAACCACACAACAAAAATAAACAAACCACACAACAAAACTAAACAAACCAGGCAACAAAACTAAAGAAACCACACAACAAAACTAAACAAGGCACACAACAAAACTAAAGAAACCACACAACAAAACTTAACAAACTACATAACAAAACTAAAGAAACCACACAACAAAACTAAAGAAACCACACAACAAAACTAAACAAACCACAACAAACTAAACAAACCCTACAACAAAACTAAACAAGTCACACAAGAAAACTAAAGAAACCACACAACAAAACTAAACAAGTCACACAACAAAACTAAAGAAACCACACAACAAAACTAAACAAGGCACACAACAAAACTTAACAAATGTGGTGAAGTGGGATGTTATAAATACTTATAGGGAACTTAGTGTACTGACTGAGATCAGCTGTGAAGGTATCTATATCTATTAAGAGTAGTGTATTATAGATAACCTTACTTGCTACCACATATCTATATATCTCAGTCAGAATTATTCTGGAATAGTGTGATGCTACGTTATGTGTCTAGGGTATGTGTATGATGAAGTGTAAGTCACAACAACAGACAGATAAACAATTTAATTTAAGCCACTACTCTTGACAACACTGTGACACTCACATACATATAACACTCTACAAAGATATCTTAAAAGAGTCACTGATAAACTTTCGAATAACAATATGTATTCATTACTGGCATGAATGAATATGTGTCCTGATTCAACTACAAGGGAACCAGGAATCACAATCAATTTAAATTACAAGTTATGTACAGAATGTATTTAATATGAATATTGTAGTGACATATATTATTACAAATGTTCTATGTGTGTCAGTTGTGTAGTAGTAAAATGAGGTAATACTGGTTTTGTTTTGTTCAAGCTCTGTTGGTATTTGTCATCATGACTTCAATAGTTTGTCTTTAGGGACCAGTATTTGAGATGTTCAAAGTTCCTGATTTTAAGACAAATAAATTCCCCTCTGAATAGTATTTTTATAAAGTTATTTCAAGATGAGGGGACATAATGTTGAGCTCAGCTGGCCAACTCTGCTTATCTTGAGTGATGGCGGCAGGAAAGGACTCCTCTGCTCGAATTCTCCTCTGGGCTCAGGAGACACCTCACTGATAGCTAAAAGGACCAAGGAGTATGCTGTCCGACTCTGGATTCAGCAAATCTCTGACCAGATGCTGCTCAGTACCATCAAGACCACTGTCCCTGAAATCAAGAAGGATGTACCTTCTACTTCATAACTAATTTATATTCTCTTTTACACTGATCACAAAACAGCACAAACATTGCGTTCAGAGCGTTAGGCCAACAGTCAGCTTCATTTGAAATACTTTATTCCAGTATTACCCTTCTTAATGGTTACTACGCCTCTGCACTTCCAGCATTATTTCTTTCTAGTCAATCATCCAGGTGTCAGTGTACTGTTTGGCCATTCCATGCCGTTTTACTTCTCTCCGACACCCTCCGTTCAGGCTGGAGCATTTTAGGCTTTACCTCACGTTTGCCACTGAACTACACATATATATACAGGCATAAATCAACAATTCACATTCAATTTTCATTAAAAGATATTAAATGGTTCAAGCTTACCACAATTCATACGAATAACACAGATACGTTGATTAGCAATGAATTCTGGCACAAACTGGCACAAATCTCCATCTGCTTATCTTCCAGGCTTTTATTGAGCCAAAATATAAGCTGGTAATCAACGCACTGGTGCTTTATCAAATTACCAAAACAAAGTAGTGGTTTCTGTTAAAGGTAAATTAGGGAATTCTAACGCTCCCAAGTGTGTATATCAGCGGGACTGGCCAATGAGCCACGTTTCGACAAGTGTTTGAAAAAATGTTATCTTTTCCCGTCTCCCCTAACAACCAAGATAGTATTTATAGCCCGACCAATCGTGGTTAGGCTTTCATTTGTTGCGCTCCAATCAATTTGAAGTTTACATGGTAGGCTATTTCTGTAACGTAAATTTTTTTCAAACACGTTAAAAAAAAATCTTATGAGCAGAAATGATTTTATGCTGTCAGGCACCCCCAATATTTTATTTTGGGTATAATTTATTAATTCCTGGACTATTTGCGTAACGTTTTACATATTATTTGTCAGCAAGCCCTAAGGAACCCAAAAATACTAATTTATAGGAGCTACGTGGCTGCGTTCAAAATATGCAATTTCTTCTACCTCCTGTTATGATTTATAAACCTAACTCTGGGAAAGGGTAGTGTATTTTATCACTGTCCGTCTGAAAAAGTTAGTGCTTGTAGACTTACACGCGTGATGCCAGCATTTGTATATCGCGCGTCGCGTGTTGCATGCGTTCCTGATTTTCAGCCCTCCCCTCTCGCTATCCTTTTGTCCATCTGTTCGTTCGTTTTGGTAACGTAATATAATTAATGTTAGGATTAATTTAGGTCATTACGCAGTACGTCTCAATGTTTTTCTTAGAAATGCAGCACACGTTTCATTGAAGAAGGCGGGTAATAATACAGTAAGCTTTTATATCAACGTGAAAGCGTTACAATTTGCAGACGAAGCAGAAAACAAGGGGGATTTCGAGTACATTCTCTGTGACAGCACTGTTATTTTACCATTGCTCTTCTCTTTATTAATTTTATTTGTTAGGCTTCATATTTACCTAATAATTTATATATGTGGATTAGAATATTTCATGACAACAAAGATGTTTAAGATTCCCCTCTACAAGACATTATAAAACACAATTAACAATAATATAACTCAAACCTCACGGTCTTTTCTATTTGGACATGCGCCTTGCATCACAAAGTGATTTTTCATTTTGTTTATAGAGTGTCTTTGTTTATAGATCTTAATAGATCTCTTCAAGGCATGAAATTTCCTTTTTAGATTTTTTTAATCGGACATCAAACAACCGAGTTACAGCATTTCAAAATTTTGGGGACTTACACAATTTTTCTAACATCTTCGCACCGAACAAATTGCCCGACTTTGTACAATCATAACAACAGTCAACAAACTCTCACCAAGTCAATAATGCTTTTTTTTGTGTGCAAAGTCATACAAGTCCTTATTGCAGAAAAGAAACATGGGAAGTACAACTAATCAATTAAATGAAATATCGTCCATCAAAATTGACAAAAAATACAATTTCAAGTCTCAATGTTGTGCTCGCAAAGTGCAAATATGCATTTTCATGCACTCATAAATCAAAAACTACACATAGGAAAGCTATAAGATTTCTTGAGCTTAAAGAGAGCATCAGATACTTAATGCTAAATTTTTTTGAGCCACATGAAATACTGAATACTATAAAACTGCATTATGTGAAAATGGATCAAAGGCTAAATTTGCAGTTCGGAAGAAAAATCTCACGAAATTCCAAATTTTGTCATAAAATCATAAATATTACAGCTATAGAGCTGAAAACTTCCATGTTTATGTAATTTTACAATTCAAAATGATGATTATTTTCTAGATTTAAACAACTTTTACTGCCCAAAATTTGATTTTTAGAAAAAAAGAAACATTACATATTAGTCCGTGTCCAACTCACTGTCACTTGAGCTTAGCATGAGGTCAGCAACATCATTTCGTGACTTCTTCTGAGGTGGTGGTGAAGTTGAATCTTCATCAATATCTTGCAAAAGGGTTGAATACAGTATCCTGACTGAACCAGAGAGGCGAAGATGCTTTTTCTCCAAGAAAATTTGTCTATACATTATCTGCATCTTGAGATCGTTGGCATTGCCTTTCTTGAACAGAATATCCACCTTTGCCTTCTTTTGTCGTGCTAATTGTGGATCTGTGGTGGGTTGTAGCATTTCTCCTCCTTAACATGTCGTAGTCTAAGACTCCGAACAGCCTCTCTCCAACTAAATTTGTCAGTGGACTTTCTGTCGAGTACTTTCTTCACTTCCTCTTCTATCTCACCACCAAACACACATTAAGAAAGTTTTCTAGGACATCTCCTTTTCCCTTTTTAAGCTTTTCATATTTACTTCAAATCCCAATGATCTTATTTCTTATCTGAGACTCACAAAGGTCAAGATCACCCATTTTTTGTACCCATTTATATACAAAAGTTGTTGGCAAGCTTTCCTTTATGTGGAATGAATTTAAAGCTATCACAACATTGCTTGACAAATTAACTTTTTCCTGTAAACAAAATTCATGAGGCTTCTTGTGAAGTAGAATTGTCCTTGTTAGACCAAGTTTTGTAAGTGGCTCTGGTATTACATCAAAAGATAATTGTGTGTTCAGAAAGTCCTCAAGTTCAAATCCTCTCAGGGCCCTGGCTTGTTGTACTGACATCTGGCACCTGTACTGTACTGTATAACCGACGGACCCGTATCTAGTGTGAACGAAGCTCACCTCACCAACACGAGGCAATTATTTTTTTTAAGTGAACACAAGGGTATTTCAAATAAAGATATTCATACGACGATAATGGAGTCACCAGCATACGACGATAATGGAGTCACCAGCATACGACGATAATGGAGTCACAAGCATGGACTGGCTCTTCCTGGTCTTCTGTTTTGAACCCCGTCACACGACAACAACAAATATATTCTTGAAGAAAGCAATGGCTAACCTTAGGCTGCTGACATCCAGGGTTCGAATCACCACTGTGATATTAAATCCCACTCTTTCCTGTTGTCTGATGTGTTGTCCTCCGAATGTGCATAATTTTCTTCTCATTCTCTTGTCATTTCAATTTTATCTTCATTTTTTTATATTTAATCGCTCTCTGATAATTTCCGGGGTAGTGCCAATTTTCGTTTATTTATTTATTTTTCTCGTGTGTCCTTCTTAGATCTCACTTTCTTTCTTTTCCCTGACGAAGTCCTTGTGACCGCAAAGTTGGCTATTTTCCTTATCTTTGTCCCAGTAAGACGAATCACCTATTTTCCTTATCTCTTGTCCTAGTAAGACGAATCACCTATTTTCCTTATCTTTGTCCCAGTAAGACGAATCACCTATTTTCCTTATCTCTTTTCCTAGGAAGATGAATCACCTATTTCCCTTATCTTTGTCCCAGTAAGACGAATCACTTATTTTCCTTATCTCTTGTCCTAGTAAGACGAATCACCTATTTTCATTATCTCTTGTCTTAGTAAGACGAATCACCTATTTCACTTATCTTTGCCCCAGTAAGACGAATCACTTATTTTCCTTATCTCTTGTCCTAGTAAGACGAATCACCTATTTCACTTATCTTTGTCCCAGTAAGACGAATCACCTATTTCACTTATCTTTGTCCCAGTAAGACGAATCACCGATTTTCCTTTTGTCCCAGTAAGACGAATGACCTATTTTCGAATTTTTTTTTCATATCCATCTACCCTAATATAATAGCCCCTCCATTCATAACTAACTATGGGAATGCGTTCTTGGGGTGACAGCCCTCAGCTGCTTATTTTCCTGATGTTCTTTTCGACGTTTCCTCCTCTCATCTGTTTGCCGTGAACGCTTCTTTTTGCCCCAATCTGAGGTGGCGGCGTAGATAGCATCGCCACTTGGTGCGATCGGCAGTTTCATCCTCCCAGGTTGCTGGATTTATGTCCAGTGCCCTCATGTCTCTCTTGCACACATCTTTGAACCTCAGCTGCGGTCGCCCAACTGTTCTTTTGCCATCTACCAGTTGTCCGTAGAAGATATATTTCGGGATGTGACCATCTTCCATGCAGCAGACATGGCCAAACCAGCGTAGTCTGCGCTATCTAAGCAGTGTATACATGCTTTGAAGGCCAGCACGTTACAACACCTCGACATTTGTCACTTTGTTTTTCCACGAGATACCGAGGATGTGGCGTAGACACCGTTGATGGAAGGTATTGAGCCTTCTTTCTTGCTTAGTATAGGTTGCCCATGCCTCGCTGCCATATAGAAGCGTGCTGGTGACGCAGGCGGTATATAACGCCATCAACCCTATTCCATATACCCTTTTATTGCAGCTCTCCTCATCTTATAATTTCCATATTATCTCCATTATTTACATTTTTATGGTTCTCTTATAATTTCCGCATCATTTCTATTCTTATCGTTCTCTTATAATTTCCACATTATTTCTATTCTTATTATTCTGTTATAATTCCCACGTTATTTCTAATATTTCTAATCGTTCTTTTAATTTCCTGTAGCGAAATCTGTGAGATCATCGCTAAATTCAGTAAGATTTTAGTCCTATGATAATAAATAAACCCGCCCGCAGGTGTATGACGATTGTCATCTTCAAAGCCAGTAGAGCGCTGCCTTTGGTGCAGTGGGAATGCTTAAAAAAATGACCCGCCGTAAAATCTAACACGCCTTTTAGTTTCGGTTTCGAGACGTACAATTAACATTTTAACATCTTGCCCGATCTGCTGCACGAAACTGAGGCAAGACTTATAATTAACGATCTGCTAGAACTGTGACACCAAACAAACGTTCTGAATTAACGTAATCTTTTAACTTTAACGTTATAATTAGTAGTAACTCGGACATTTTCCAGTAGTGTAAGAACGAAACGACTGTAATAATTAACGTTAACACTACCAACGTTTTGAAAAAAAACCCCTCTTCGCTCTGCACGCGGTTCCTTTACTATAGACACGCTGTGGGAAAAGCCAGCAGATATAAACACACATACAGTTAAATTCTCGCCGCGTAGTGTATTTCTGACGTCACTCAAACTAGTTAGTTTATTTGAATAATGAAAAAGTGATAGAGAATGGAGGGGGGGAAGATGGCCGACTTGTGTAAAAGTTATATTTGACGATTGACAGTGACAAAACTGAAAATCTTAACCATAATGAAACCGACCATAAAAATCATAAATTAGGATAGCTTAGTGTCTCCTGAGGAATAATATGTTTTAATATATATGGTAGTCCAATTATTAGCCAAGTTATTGAGATAATACTATATGTCTACGCACGCTAGGACGTACAGACTGTTGTTCTTGCTCGTTTAGACATAACGTTATTGGGGACGCAAGTTTAAAAAAGAGGCATTGGAGTAATTCAAATCCGATTGGGTGGTATAAGAGTATAGGAGTAAAGGGGGAGGTAGGAAAATGTTAACCAAAACTAAACATCTTTTTGTATTGGCATAACTAACGCAGACTGACCAATGGACTACGAGACACATAGTTTGTTTGGAATTTTGTTTTTGTTTTTTTTCAAAACTAAATTCAAAATTTGGTAGTCGCCTGATTTTATTGGCCAGCTCTAATAGATATTGGCCAAAGGCTTAGGGGTCTCGTGGCCATTTGACAAGAAATTTTTTAATCAACAAGTACGTTGAGATCAGATGTGATAAATTTTAAAATAAATACTAAATTCACAGTCTGGACAGGGCTGAGAAAACTGAGGCCATATCTTTTGCCAGTCAACGTTATTTGTGACATATTTCTTTGAATTTGTGGTAAGAATGCTTTATGTATTAATATGCTTGATTAAAACCAACGGGCTGATCACCCGTTTGCCAGTCACTTCGATTACGGAAACAACAGCAGATGGATTGATTTGCCGTTGCCCTAAAGACGCCAATAGGCGTGATGGGAAACAATGGCAAAGAAAACCTATCTGCTGTTGCCCTAAGACGCCACTAGGCGTAATGGCCACTGACTACTTTGACGGTCGGTGGCTAAGGACGGAAGAAGAAGAAGAAGAAGAAATGCTTGATTAAAACTGCAAAAGTTAGATAATGCTATTGGGAAAAGTGAAGGACATGCCGGGAGCAACCATTATTGAGTCCTCACATTGAACTGTATTTGACTGTTGCATATTGTTATGATTACGTATTAATATTATTGTATTAGAAGATGTTACTAAGCCTCTGTGTTCCATGAACACTCCTCAACATGCCTGAAGCGTTTATAATAAAGAAAAGAAAAATCATACAAAAGGAGATGTGGTTACTCCACGTTATTGTATTGAAGAAAATTATGTAAAAGTACAGTGGCGTATCTGCCATAGGGACCTGAGGTGTGGTCACAGGAAGGTGTGAGTCATATAAATTAGGGGCTGGTGCACCTGTATGCACACGAGGCTGACCCCATACCATCATGTGTACAATAGTGATAAGAAATTGTGATCAGGTGTGAAAAAGCCAGTGTGTCTTTTATTGCAGGGTTTTTTATTTCCTGTTACCAGCCGGTGACAGGAAACCTGATGAGTGATTGTAAAGAAAAAAGTCTCCTTTCAAAAGTTTATGCTGTCAGCAGATAGCTTGAAGGAGCTTGTGTGTGCCGATCTATATATTCTCTGCAGCGACATACTGACTTGTTATCTTCATACCAAGAATCCCAGGTGATGTGTTAACATCTAGGACATCTGACACTTCATTCAAATAAAAATTGTTATTCCAAAGAATAAACAGAATTATATGGGGCGTGAAGAAACAACAGCTCCTCCTAACAAATGACTAACACTATTAGCTATTATAGTTTTAGTCCGTGAATACACCTACAGGAATAATATAGTGACATTATACTTATCGGACAAAGAGTCCAAACATTTTATTTAATCAGTATATGTAAAATATATTTTCCTCATTTTCAAAGACCTGTCCAAAAGAGATGGCAGGACATGCAGATTAAATTGTACAAAGAAAAAAGCATTCAATTTTAAAGAAAACTTTAACCACAGTCTTATTCATTTCTTCATAGTGAGTTAAAGTGTATTGTGTTGATGTACCACCATTGTCATTTCACCCCTAGACACTAGTCACATCAGACACCAGCCACTAGAATAAAAATACAGACCGTGTGAGATCTAGGGAGGTAGCGTTAGGTCCCCTGATAATACATCATCATCATCATCATCTTTTAGAGTCAGGGGCCTACATTTGCTTGACCTCACACGGTTGGCACAGACACAGCTTTCTTTCCTTTTAGGTAACATCTTAACCTCCCCAGCAAATTACACTTGCTACATTTCCACATCATTTTTTATTCTTATCGTTCTTTTATAATTTCCATATTATCTCCATTATTTAGATTCGCATTGTCCTCATACAATTTCATACTATTTATATTATTTCAATACCCTTTAGCTCCCCAAGAGCATAGGCCTTCAACAAACACATGCCAAGTCTTCCTGTCCTGTGCCATCCGCTCAAGTTCTTTCCATGTTTTCCTCATCGTTTTCACCTCTGTATGCAGTTCTCTTCTCCATGTGTTTTTTTGTCTACCTCTACCTCTCTTTCCCTGTGGATTCCAGAACAAGGACTGCCTTGTAATGCTATCAACATGTTTCCTCAATGTGTGTCCTATCCATCGCCAGCGTCTTCTTGTCAGCTCTTGTTACACTGGCACTTGTCTGGTTCTTGTCATCAATTCCACATTTGTGACTTTGTCATACCATTTCAGTCCTTCTATTCTACGCAAGCACCCTTTTTGGTTGTTGTTTTTGTTGTTCTCCATGTCTCAGAGCCATACAATAGGACTGACTTGACATTTGAGTTGAACATTCTTATTTTCGTGTTGGATCCGATTTCTCTTGTTCTCCATATGTTTCCCAGTGCAATGAAAGCTCCTCTTGCTTTTTGTATTCTTATTTTGATATCATTGTCTGTCCCTCCAACGTTGTCTACATTACTGCCAAGATATGTGTACGATTCTACATCGTTTAGTGGTGTTTCTACAAGTTCAATCTTGTTATCATTTCTTGCATTTATTCTCATCAATTTTCCCTGTGTATTTTCAGGCGCACTTGATGTGACTTCTCATCGAGAATTTTCATTTTCTCTTGCATCTGATTATGGTAATGGGACAGAAGAGCCAAGTCATCTGCAAAATGCAGATCATCAAGCTGTTTAGTCAGATTCCACTGGATTCCATTTCTGTTGTGTGATGTCGAAGGTTATCTGGTCAAGTTGCCTAAAAAGGGAAATTTACAAGAGTGCACAAATTATAGAGGAATAATGTTACTATCAGCGCCAGGAAAAGTATTAAACAGAATTATCCTTGAGAGATTAAAAGAGTCTATAGACAAGCAACTGAGAGATGAACAAACAGGTTTTCGACAAAACACATCCTGTACAGACCAGATAGCCACATTGAAAATAATAGTTGAACAAAGTCTGGAATGGAATTCACCGCTTTACATCGGATTCATGGACTATGAAAAGGCATTTGGCAGTGTAGACAGAGAATCACTTTGGAAACTGATGAAGCATTATGGAGTTCCCACGAAGATCATTAACTTAATAAAGAAGACATATAAAGACATGACATGCAGTGTTCTTCATGAAGGACAACTTACAGAACCGTTTAGGATTAGAACGGGAGTGAGACAGGGATGCCTCTTGTCTCCATTTTTTTTCTTACTAGCAATAGACTGGGTTATGAGATCATCAACATTATTTATATTATTTACATTGTTATTATTTTCTTCTTCTTCTTCTTCTTCTTCTTCTTCTTCTTCTTCTTCTTCTTCTTCTTCTTCTTCTTCTTCTTCTTCTTCTTCTTCTTCTTCTTCTTCTTCTTCCTCGTTCGTCCTGAAAAGGACGTTGGTTGCGTTGTGTCTGTTTACGCCAGAGCTGTGATATCTGCGCCTTTCCGCCGACACATCCGACTTCAGCACGGCATTTTTGGGGACCGGGTTTGCCTTCCCTCTTTGATCCCTACTCTCTCAGCCAGAGTAGGGTCTTGGACAGCTCTGGTTCGCTGACCCTGATGCAAGCTTATTTTCTTATAATGTCCATATTATCACCATTATTTAGATTCTACTCGTTGTTTTATCGTTTTTTTATGTCATGTCTATTATTTATAATCATCAGGTTTCCTAATTCTGACTTCACTTTCTCGCCATTGTACTCTAAAAATTATATCTCAAGATCCCTCAATTATTGACATCTGATGGGGGTTTTTGTTTCCAAAGCAGTCGCCCAACCCATAACGAGAAATCAAAATATTGAGACATTTAGCATGACTTCTGCTGTTAGCTGGGGTGAGTTGATGACTTGTAAAGATTATAGTAGTCCACGAATTAATCAGCCAATGTTTCATTTGCCCAGTTTTTAACGAGTCCGTAAAATGTAAATTTGACACATCAAAGAGCACCATTTCTAGCAAGAAAACCGTTCTAATTGGCTGAACTCACTTCCGGACTAAAAATATTCTATGTATGCTGGTTCTAAATCTGTGAGGAAGATTTGTTGAAAATAGGAACGCTAATGATTTATTGATTTCTCTAAGATGTATAGTACTGACAATACAGAAATAGAATTTCTGCAGGAAAATGGTGAAGTCCCAGTGTATGAGAGAACTACTGGTATCACAAATTAGTTACGGCTGTGAATGATCTGATCTCGAAAAATTAGTAGAGTGGAGACAGTCATAAAATGCCACCCGCTGTGTAACTAACTGTGACATTAAAACAAGGAAACAGATTTCACTTAACAATTATAAAACTGACAAGTCGTTCAAATACAATTTCCTTATTATTTATTAAGTATATACACTATCTATTCTTATGCTGAAGGGTGGATGTTGGAAGATGGAATGCGATGGATTTGTACGTTTACATATGATTTACACATGTAGGTCAAGATGGCGGCGTGGTAGGCCGCACTTTTTGTGTTGTGCATTTCATGTCGTCGTTTTGGAGTCTGCATCAGTGGTAACAGCCCTTATTAAGGCTGTATGAGTTTGTAGTGTGTTTGGCTTTTTCTGGATTATGTTGCTAAGTATTTTAAAGATGAAAACATCAAGTTTGCCTATCATGTGAGTTCGCTGTTTGTGTTGATACAAGTAGCCAAGATGGCGGTTTTGTGATGTGTCGATCGGACAGTGTTTCAAAACATTACAGATTTATTGAGGGCTATTGTTACTGCTCCAGGTACATTTTTGTATGTACCTGCAAGGATACTTGGAGAGGAGATGGGCACCGCCAAGCAAACCTCTTGCCCACTGAAATGCTATGATGGAAAGTCAACTCAGTAATAATTTGCCGGATCGGCCGATGCCCGGATTAACAACGACCGCGCTCTCATTGCCCCTTGAGAGTGATAAGTCAGCGAATGGGGTAAAAACACCTGTTTTGAAACTTCCAAGAGAAAGTTTTGTTGTTGGAACTTGGAATGTACGCACGCTATATGCGTGTGGAAAAGTCAAAGAACTAACACATGAACTTGTTAGATACTCGTGGGACATCCTGGGCCTAGCAGAAGTCAGATGGACAGGATTAGGTGAATCAATAACGGATGATGGTCACAAAATTTGGTTTAGTGGAGATGAGTCTAAACATCAGCATGGAGTAGGTTTTATCGTACATAAAGATAGATTGAACTCTGTCATCAGCTGCACCCCAATAAATAGCAGGCTTATCACCATTCGTATTGCAGCACATCCAAAGAACATCTCCATCATACAGGTATATGCCCCCACTACTGACTATGAGGATGAGGCAATTGATACATTTTATGACAATCTGGATGAAGCAATTAAGAAAATTCCAAAGAAAGATCTTCTCATCGTGTTAGGTGATTGGAATGCTAAAATAGGGCCAGATGCATACGGTCACTGGGCTGGTACAGTGGGGAGATTTGGGACAGGTGAAACTAACGATCGAGGACTAAGGCTACTAGAATTTGCCAGCAACTATAAACTAACCATTGCAAATACACTATTTCCTCATAAGTTATCAAGAAGAACAACGCGGCATGCCCCAAAAACTGAGATACATGGCCAAATTGATTTTATTCTTGTATCCAAAAGATTCAAGTCCAGTATTAATAAAGCCAAGACTAGGACTTTTCCTGGCGCCGACATTGGTAGTGATCACGACATGGTATTGATGACGCTCAAGCTTAAACTTAAAAAGAACTATAATCAAAACAGATGTTCTCAGTTAAGATTCAATTTAGACAAACTGAAAGATCCAGAAATCGCGGGAATCTTTGAGGCAACTGTTGGAGGAAAATTCGCAGCTCTCAACTTTTTGGAGGATGATATCAACTCAATCACAGAGAACATGAAAGACGTGCTCATTGAATAAGCAACAGAAATACTTGGTAAAAGAAAGAAAATAAACAAACCATGGGTTACAGATGACATTCTGAAGTTATGTGATACACGGCGAGAAATGAAAAAGGTTAAGAAAGAGGTTCCTGAAGCAGCATGGCAATACAGTATGGTGAATAAAAATATTAGGAAGAAAATGAAACAGGCCAAAGAAAAATGGGTAGCTGATCAATGTGAGTCCATTAATACGGGGCTAATAAAAGGTAACAGCAAGGCAGCTTTTGACACATTAAGAAAACTATCAAAACCCCAACAGCCCAGGGTAACTGTCATAGAAGATAGCAATGGGGCTCTGCTCAATGAAAAAAACAGCTGTAATGAGAAGATGGACAGAATATTGTAAAGAATTATATAACTGTAAACTTGACACTAACGTAGGCATATTAAACAACATTAAGTGCGAAAACAGGGAACTCGGAAATGCAGCAATATTACGGGAAGAAGTGGAAGAGGCTATATGTTCGATGAAAGGAGGGAAGTCACCGGGTGTGGATAATATCCCAGCAGAGCTCTTGAAATATGGAGGACCAGATATAGTAAAAATCATGACAACAATTTGCCAGAAGATATGGAGTACAAAAAAATGGCCAAAAGAATGGACGCAGTCATTAGTAATACCGCTTCCAAAGAAAGGAAATCTAAAAATGTGCAAGAACTACAGAACCATTAGCCTTATTAGTCATCCAAGTAAGGTGATGTTAAGGATACTTTTGAACAGAATAAAACAGAAATCAGAAGAAATCTTGTCTGAGGAACAGGCTGGCTTTAGACCAAAAAGAAGTACCTCAGAACAAATCTTCAATATTAGATTACTTATCGAAAAACATCTCCAACATCAACACGATTTATACCATAACTTCATCGATTTCACAAAAGCCTTCGATCGAGTCTGGCATGAAGGCTTATGGCAAGTAATGAAAAAATTCAATTTTGATACCAACATCATAGATATCATTGAAGCACTATACAAGGACGCAAGCAGTGCTGTTTTTGCAAGCAACGACATTGGAGAATTTTTCAAAACAACTGTAGGAGTTCGGCAGGGATGTATCCTGTCCCCAGTGCTCTTTAATATTTATCTAGAACATATTATGCAAGAGGCTCTCTACGATTATAAATCAACCATATCGATTGGAGGCCGACCTCTGTGCAACCTACGTTTGCTGATGATATTGATCTGATAGCTGGATCAGAATCAGAACTTCAAGACCTTACCTCTAGACTGGAGAAAGTAACAAGAACGTATGGGATGGAAATTAATATAGAAAAAAGCAAGATATTGGTGAATAGCCATAAGAAACATGTTCCGACCAACATTACGTTAAATGGGCAAACGTTAGAAGAAGTTAACACCTTTAAATATCTCGGGTCCACTATATGCAGTGATGGAAGATCAATTAAAGAAATCAAGACAAGACTTGAGATGGCCTCAGCTGCCATGACAAGGTTGAATGTGATCTGGAAAAGTAACATCAGTTTTCCTGTGAAGATCAAATTATACAAATCACTTGTATTATCTATTCTCTTGTATGGGTGTGAGAGCTGGACACTCACTGCAGATACGGAGCGAAGGATTCAGGCTTTCGAGCATAAATGTTATAGAAGAATTTTGCGCATTTGCTATAAAGAGCACAAAACAAATGTCTATGTTAGAGAGAAGATAAACACCTATGCAGGCCACCAAGAACCACTTTTGTCAACAGTGAAACGTCGAAAGCTTGCCTGGTTTGGGCATGTAACTCGTCATGACTCCCTTTCGAAAACGATCCTTCAGGGAACAGTCGAAGGTAAACGGAGAAGAGGAAGGCAGAGAAAATCCTGGGCTGATAACATCAAAGAATGGGCAGGACACGGTTTTTCCACACTTGTACGCATTGCTGAGGATAGAGAGCAGTGGAGGACCCTGTCTGCTGATGCTTCCACCATGGCACCCCTACGACCCATGACGGGTTACGGGCTGAGATGAGATGATGATGATATATATATATATATATATATATATATATATATATATATATATATATATATATATATATATATATATATAACAAGTCATCCAATTATAGGAACAAAATTATAGATATAAGCTGTGCTGTTAATTAATTATAGAAAATTTATCAGCTGTGCTGTTAATCTTGTCTCTCACTACGCTAAATCACTTTTTCTTCCTTGACCGTTAATTGCTCACAATTGCCGACGGAAATGGTACTATTGTGTACTCATCTCTTAGAACAGTTCTGTCCTTCCTAATTTGTTGCACACAACACCCGCTGATGATCGTTCCTTTAGCCCACCCAAGACTGAGGGGGACTAAGGATGTAGAACCGGTACAATCACTGTGCTCCTGCAAAGTTCCAGGCAGCTGGATTGACTCGAACATACGACCTCAGGTTGGATGACACGAATAAAACCTGTAATAAACACGAATAAAAGGAAAAATAGGGGCTAATTTCTGTCATCAAGCCCACCTATTTCTAGTGTAAATGAGATGAGCGTGTCTCAGGTGTCTGCATGTAGGATGAATGACAACATGGCTCAGTATGATTTAACAATAGCGAGACAAGACAGGTGTCTACTTGCAAAACATTCTTTCTGATAACAATACATGAATACATCCAATAATTTGTACACCGTATGATACAACTGTTTCCTTCCACCTATAATATACCAGGCCATATCTGATAAGTGCTATATTGGCTGGTAAAATATATCCTAACAATACTGTTGTAGTTATATGAGTCCTGATTGGCTGGGCATAAGTATTAACAAAGAAGTGGATTTACACACACGTTTCACGCCAGTGGAGGAGAATGAAAACTAGATACAATTTATAGGCAGCTGAAGAGTGTGATGATGAGTCCTTCATTTGTTTCAGATCGTTTTCACTTGACTTGTGCCGTTAATCGGCGTGAGGAGATGCGTTGCTTTGGCCAGCGTTAAACCATCTTTTGCCTTTTCAGAATTTCTTTACCATTGTCTATCCATCTTGCCGTCCGGTATCCGCTGGCCTTGTAGCCAGGTTTTTTAATGTTGTGATGGAAGATGATTTGCTGCAATCTGACCAACTGTCCGTACTTTTTGTTTACTTTCGCTCTGTGTGCCTGGAACAAGGTGTTGTTACCTGGAACAAGGTTTTGTTACCTGGCACAAGGTGTTGTTACCTAGCACAGGGTATTGTGACCTGGCACAAGGCACTGTTACCTCGCACAAGGTGTTTTTACCTGGCCAAGGTTGTTGTTACCTGTCCAAGGTTGTTGTTACCTGGCCAAGGTTGTTGTTACCTGGCCAAGGTTGTTGTTACCTGGCCAAGGTCGTTGTTACCTGACACAAGGAATTGTTCCCACCAATTGCTCCTCTTCTCATGTCTCATTTTGTCTCTTATCGTGAAGTCGGCAGCTCTTCTCTACCGTCATATCTCACATACTGTGATCCTCCTCTCCCATGTTTTAGTTACTGGCCATGTTTGACAATGGTAGCAAAGATTTGGTATGATTATGCTATTTATCAACTGCCATTTGGTTTTCCCGGAGACATAAGAATGCATATGCAGTAGTCTGATATAATTAAAAGTAACAAACCTAGTGTGGATTCGAATAAAGATCTACTATCAGTGTCAAAAACGCATAACGTGTGCTTCAAAAACATTACCCCGAAGACACCTTCACTATTTAGGAATAAAAGGAAAGACTTATGTAGATACTGGCAGAGGCAGTGAAGTGGGGAATCAAGCACCAACTTGTTCGAGTTTTCCTGCCTAAAGGGACTAATGTACTGGAAGAGATTGTGTTTATTCTTACAGGTGTGGGCTTTGAAAGTATGAATGTCTGGACTCAGATTTGGTGTCCGTAAGTCCCGTAACGCTTATGTGAGAGCGACTTGTAGGTGTAGATGTGTTGTTTACTTCGTTGATCAACCAGCGAAATTTGGAGTTATAAACATCAATGTATAAATAAGCTGGATGACCAGTAGAAGCATTTCGTTATAATAAAATAAGTTGTTATCAATTAAATACAAAATAAAATACATAATTCTGCAACGTAATAAAAAACAAAACATAAGATCACAGATAAAGCAATAATTTAAAATAATAAGTTAAATGTAAATCTGACAGAATGTGACGGAATAAAATATTGAAAGGCGGTGTTTGTAGAGATAGAAACAAGTACCCTATAGTAGACCTAAACATTAACATAATTACAAAAATCAATAGTTATATAAATCAACATATTTATAAAACTCAATGTAGTGACATAGATCAACATAACTACAAAAATAAATATAATTTAAAAAAAATCAATATAATTTTTTTAAAAATCAACATAATTCCTAAAATCACAAGCAGTTACGAACGTCAGTATAATTACCAAGTCCAGTCATATTAATGAAAATAAAAAAAATAAAGTAGTCGTTTAGTAAACACGTGATAACGCACTAAATATGTTATCTGAAATGATAGACACCACGTGAATATTTGTAACTCATCTTACATTAAACTGAGTATTTTTGTGACAAACATCACATGGTTAATTATCACTAATCTAAGGATTTACTTACAACAGTTGGATCTGAACATTAATCTAAAGAAGACAGAAGTCATGTAAGATTGTAGGCAATCCTAAGCCCTTAACAATAAGGAACAAGAAGCTAGAACAGACAGACACATTCACATACCTAGAATGCATAGAAACACCAGACGGTGGACCAAGCAAAGACATCAACAACAGAATGATTAAAGAGAGAACAGCCTTTGCTGGTATTAAACAAAATCTGGAAGCCCTTTCAGTACAACCAAACACCAAATTAAGATTATATGAGAGCTGTGTACTTTCTGTACTTCTCTATGGTGCGGAATGCTGGAGAGTAACAGAGAAGAAAATGTTGAAATTGTACTCTTTCAACACAATCTGCCTAAGGAAGGTTCTCCGAATCTTTTGGCCAAATACCATCACTAACCAAGAATTGCTTACTCGTAGCTACCAAGAGGACGTGCACACCATCACAGCTGGCAGACGCTGGAGTTGGGTTGATCACGTCCTGAGAAGATACCCCAATGCCATCACAATAACAGGTATGCTATGGACCCCTGTTGGAAAACGAAAGAGAGGCCGACCAAAAACGACCTGGCGGAGAATTGTGGAAGTTGAGATGCAAAGAATGAATCAGAGCTGAGGCAATGTACGAAGAATGGCCGCCGACCGAGCAAAGTGGAAGCAGTTTGTTGCTGCCCTACAAGACGCGACTAGGCGTGATGGCCACTGACTGCTTTGACAGTTGGCGCCTAAGGATCAAAGAAGAAGTAAGCTGTACTGGGTATTTTTGTGATAAAAGTCATGTAAGTAATTGAGGCTGAACTGTGTATTTTTGTGATAAACACTACATGACAAATTAAGGCTGTACTGAGTATTTTTATGATAAACGCCATATGACATTATAATTCATCTAAGGCTGTACTCAGGGGAAGAGGAGGCTAGAGAAATTGGAATGACTTGGGCACAGCTGAAAAAGACAGCCCAGAATAGAAATCGATGGAGAGCAACTGTTTCAGCCCTAGGTTCCACGGGGAACGAAAAGGAATGATGATGATGGCTGTACTGGCTATTTCTGTCCACCAAGCATTAAAAAAAAAAAGATTCATTAAGATTACACGGCGCGGGGATGGAATACATTTATCGTAACTACTTCATGAGTACCTCTTCTAGGTAAAAAGTGTTCATCTGTGAAGTAAAGTGCACCCCTGTGAAGAGAACGTAGCTCACGGAGGGAAACTAATTGAGAGAAGCAGAGGAGGCAGGTAAAAATTTGATTACATGAGACACAATAGGCCTCTTAAAATGATAATTGGAACCCGTCTTATCTAGAGAGGGTGGGGATAAAACCGCTAGTGTTTTGAACTTGCAGATCGTCGCAGTGTGTGACTGAATAAACGTGGAGATACATAGGTCGCCAGAGTGTGTGTGAATAAATGTAGTAGCGATGAACCGATCGTCATATTGTGTGAATGAACGAACGTAGAGATAAACAAATCGTCAAAGTGTGTGAATTAAGTAAAGATAAACAGATTTTCAAAATGTGTGAATGAATAAACGTAAAGATAAACAGATCCTCAAAGTGTGTGAATGAATAAACGTAAAGATAAACAGATCGTCAAAGTGTGTGAATTAAGTAAAGATAAAACAGATTGTCAAAGTGTTAGAATGACTGAAGTAAACATAAATAAATCGTCAAGTGTGTGAATGAATAAACGTAAATATAAACAGATCGTCAAAGTGTGTGAATGAATAAACGTAAGGATAAACAGATCGTCAACGTGTGTGAACGAATAAAAGTAAAGATAAACAGATCGTCAAAGTGTGTGAACGAATAAACGAAAACACAATCAGATCGTCAAAGTGTGTGAACGAATAAACGTAACGATAAACAGACCGTCAAAGTGTCTGAATGAATAAACGTTAAGATAAACAGATCGTCAAAATGCGTGAATGAATAAACGTAAAGATAAACAGATCGTCAAAGTGTCTGAATGAATAAATGTAAAGATAAACAGATTGTTAAAGTGTGTGATGAATAAACATAAAGACAAACAGATCGAGATAGTGTGTGAAATAAATAAAGATAACAGATCGTCAGCGTCTGTGAATGAATAAGCGTAAAGATAAACAGATCGTCAGCCTGAACGAATAAATTAACTCAGACTGTGAAGAGGAGGATCAGCAACCAAAGATAATAAAAGATGGTTGTAATATTTTGAAGATATTGAAGGGAGATACTTTTCTGGATATAGTTTGTGACATGACATGGTTTTGCTTTCTGGATTCAGCCGGCAGCAACAAAAGTACATCAGAATATTTGACAAAGAAAATGTAAACTTTCAGCGGTGACCTCTACTTCCTAACACACAACACAAGAGAGAAGCAGAATTTTACATTCACACAAACACACACGACACAAGAGAGAAGCAGAATTTTACACACACACAAACACACACACACACACGACACAAGAGAGAAACTGAATTTTACACACACACAAACACACACACATACTTGTTGAGTGTCTTTTTTGTTGTACGCCATAATTGTTGAAGGCGATGAAGACATAGTATGGTATCTGTGGTCTGGTTTGTGTAGGATGCAGATGTGTATTCAAACAGTGAGCATTACAAACAGGGCAATCCACACAAGGACGTCACGTTAACTCACGATGTGAAAAGTCAATGATGCTTGCAACAGCTAGTGACGGTTTTTGTATAATTTATTATAGACGCCACAATGACGAGGTGTGTAGACATAAACAAGCAGGTACATCATAGGTACGATCAAACAGTCATTATTACATATGTAGTCAATTCAACAGGCACAGCAGACAGCATCAAAATAATGTACATCATATGCCTTTTAGGATATCGTAATCAGCAGAGTTATCTACCCTTCCAAGATGGAGGTGAAATTCGTTTCTCACCTTAGACGCCGAAAGAAAAACATCAGGAATGTGTATATTTCGATGGATATCACCATGTTATGTTAAATTATAGAATAAAAGATACACCAGAGTATCTAGTGGTGTAGATATTTTCCTATAACTGACCTCGAAACCCTCGAATCGGTCGGTTGGATCGGAGGGTTGATCAGTGAGTTAACAATTCACTATCGTAAAACAAGCTATTGTTACCGAAACAGAACCAGGCTCGACAGTAAACATGACTCACTCTAATATCTTGGGGGCTAAGGAGATTTCTAAAATTGGATACTGGAATGTAAGAACTATGTATCAAGACGGAAAATTGGAAGAAGTAATTAAAGAAATGGATAATTATAAGTTGGACTTATTGGGTGTCAGCGAGTGTAGATGGACGGGGAAGGGCATAAAATATATTTCAGAAGAAAAAAAGCAAATTATATACTCTGGTAGTAATGATAATCGTCACACAGAGGGAGTAGCCATCCTAATGACACAGAAAGCAGCAGCATCGCTTATCAGCTGGGTACCTATCAATGAGAGGCTAATATTAGCTAGATTTCAGACACGATTTTTCAAGCTCTCAATTGTACAATGTTATGCACCAACTAACGACGCTCTTGATACCACAAAAGATGACTTCTATGAAGCACTTCTAAGTACCATCAACACAATACCCAAGCATGACATAATAGCAGTCATGGGTGATTTTAACGCCAAAGTAGGTGACAACAACGATGGAGTACAAAGATATCTCGGTACTCATGGCATAGGCTGTTTGAATCAAAATGGCGAAAGACTTCTAGAACTTTGTGAAATATCAAACCTCGTTGTGGCAGACACCATCTTTCCACATAAGAATATCCACAAGATAACATGGAATTCACCTGATGGCAGAACTAAGAACCAGATAGATCACTTCTGCATAAGCGCTAAATTTCGCTCATCAGTTCAGGACGTCAGAGCATACAGAGGTGCAGAGATCGGAAGCGATCATAACCTCTGCATAGCTAAAATGAGAATTAAACTGAAGAAGTTATACCAACCGAATAAAAATAGAAGAATAGATGTACACAGACTGCAATCAAATGATATAAAGAAGGAATATAATGTCAAAATGAACAACTATTTCGATGCTTTAGGCAAAATTGACAACGATATCACCACCAAGACAATCGATACTAAATGGGAACAACTGAGAACAGCAATGACAGAAGCAGCTGTAGCGACCACCGGATACCTAGTACATAAAAAGAAAAAATGGATGAGAGAAGATACTTGGGATAAAATACAAGAAAGGAAAACAGCAAAACTTAAACTACTAGCGGCAAGTACACATAATGCAGTTGAATCTTGCAAACTAACTTATAACTTGTTAAATAAAGAAGTGAAGACAAAAACTCGAAGAGATAAAAGACATTTCATCAATGAACTGGCCGTAGAAGCTGAAAATGCTGCAAGAACTGGTAATAGTAGGTGCCTTTATCAAATTACAAAACAACTATGTCACCAGCCTACTGCTATGGAAACACCTGTTAAAGGTAAATTAGGGAATTCAATACCAACAGAAAAAGAACAAATGAAGAGATGGGCTGAGCACTTCATGGAGGTGCTAAACAGACCACCACCAACAGTAACACCTGATTTTAATAATGAAACATCCACAACCACCTTGCCAATAACTTGCGATGAATTCACGCTGGACGAGATCAAACAAGCCGTTAAAAGATTAAAAAATTTTAAAGCTGCTGGAGTTGACGAAATTTCAGGGGAAATGATTAAAGCAGTTAATGACAACAACCTCTTGAGAATTTTAGATGTTATAAATGAAGTATGGAGAGAAGAACAACCACCACAACAATGGAAAGACAGTATTATTGTAAAGTTACCGAAGAAAGGTGATCTATCAGACTGTAATAACTGGCGTGGTATATCTCTATTATCAGTACCTGGAAAATTATTATGTTGCATGATGTTAGAAAGACTTAAATTGCATGCTGACGAAAAGATCAGAGAAGAACAAGCGGGTTTCAGGCCGAAACGATCATGTATTGATCAAATATTCACACTAAGAACAATTATAGAAGAATCAGTGGAAAGGCAATCGCCACTTATTATCACCTTCGTCGATTTTCAAAAAGCCTTTGATAGTCTACACCGCCCATCATTGTGGAAGATACTTACAATCTATGGTTTTCCAACAAAATATGTGAATATAATCAAAGCGCTATATGACAATGCAAGATGTTGTGTTAGAACAAATAAAGGGAATACAGAATGGTTTACAGTAGAAACAGGGGTGAAACAAGGCTGTATTATGTCACCACTACTTTTTGGAATAGCTATTGATTGGGTTATGAGAAACTATACCCACAATGAACAATTGGGTATAAAATGGACAAATGGAAAATTCCTGGGGGACCTGGATTTCGCAGATGATGTAGCATTCTTAAGTTCAACACCAAGACAATCCCAAGAAGCAAATAATAATTTGTGTCATCTCTCGGTTAAAATTGGTCTCCAAATAAATGCCTCTAAAACTAAAGCTATGAACTTTTCTAACGAGACCTTTGATATCATCTTGAACGGGGAAAAACTACAGAAAGTTGAAAGTTTCAATTATTTAGGCAGTAAAATGACTCAGGATGGTGACACAACAAGAGAAATCCATACTAGAATTGCTTTGGCAGCTAGCGCCTTCAATAGATTATCTAACATTTGGAAATTACGATCATTGAATATACATACCAAGCTTCGTCTGTTTAATTCAAATGTTATCTCAGTGTTAACATACGGCTGTGAGAGTTGGAAAATAACAAAATCATTGGAGAACAAGCTGAATACATTCGAGAACAAATGTCTTAGAAAACTCATGAACATCAGTTGGAAAGAATTCAAGACTAATCGACAAATAAGAGAAGACTCTAGGCAGAAATATGTCTCCGACTATATAAGGAAAAGACGATGGTCATATATCGGTCATGTCCTACGAATGCAAAACAACAGAATACCACTACAGGCGCTCACTTGGGTTCCTGAGGGTAAGCGGAAAAAAGGAAGACCAAAAGAAACACTCAGAAGAACAATAATAAGAGAAGGAAGAACGTTGGGCCTAAATAATGTGCAAGAGCTAAGAGGAGTGGCGTCACAACGAACAACCTGGAGAGCACTGGTTTCTGCCTTATGCGCCGTGTTTGGCGCTTAAAGAATTTATTATTATTATTATTAATCAGCTGTACATGTAGTCAGGTAGTAAACTTCCCCTTTCCATAAGAGCTAGTAGATATCAACTAGGAGATTAAATCTGGTCTCCTATTTTTGACCTCAACAAGACAGGCATGTCTTTTGAGCGTCACATTATCGTCGTCTATGTTCCTTATACAGCAAAGGTATCAAACCTAGATCCATCAATAAAGGACAGGAAGCAAATAGTCCGTAGGACAGGCATCAATCGATGCGTGACAATATCAGTGGATCGTGAGCTGAGCAAACTTGTCATATCACAGACTTTATAATAAGGCAGGCTAAGCAAAAGTCAACATCACAAGATGGCGATAAAGTTACTCAGTAAGAAAGATTCAGTTACCTGTTCATCAGGAATTAAATCACATAAATCACGTATGCCTCCAGGCATTTGGAATAATATAGAGATATATCATCTCAAAAAAGGAACAACAATGATGAGGACTCCTTCCTGAATAAACTAAGCGAAGACTAGCACATCGCTATGTCTCGCCTTACCAGCATCTCTGCTCAGACTGACCTGGGCGGAAATCATTTAAACAATGCTCCAAACAGAGACATGCGCAGAACACGCGAATCGAATACAACTCAGCTAAACTTACGAAACGAAGAATGTTCTACGATCTTCGACTAAAGACTCGAACCTTAAAAGGAAATGAATCTTGAAACATTGCGATTGCCAACTGTTTTCAAAGAACTGGCGATCTGAGCGCTCCATATATGGACATGACTCAAAATCGTTCACACAACTATCAACAACCCTAGCTATCAAGATAAGACAACTTCTTGACGACAGCTATCAAGATTAGACGACTGTAGAAATAGAAGTGACTACAATTCCATGAGTTACTTCCCATGCATTAAAAAATTAACTATAGTCAAAATGCATGGTCAGAATAAGTTGCGACAAGTTTAGCGCAACATTACCGAAAACCTCCCGATAAAAAAAAATGTGCAACATTTTTTTTTTTTTAAAATATCCAAGAGTAAAACCAAAAGCGGTTTAACAACGCACGAATTATGCGGGGATAACTAATTGCACTGCCTAATATGAGGCTACATTGACACATAAAGTGTCTGGTGAGAATATTTCTCAACAGATAAAAAATCTGATTCAAAAAATATATCGGGGAGGTGTCACCAACACATACTACGCTTGCATGAAAATACAATATAAATATGCAAGTTCATATCATTATAATCAAATAGCAGTGTCATAATCTAATACCGCTTAGAATGGATGTACACATCTGATATAAAATGTTAAATAGTACATTATCTAAATGTTTAATTAATACCATTACATAATGAAATTAAACATAAATGATGATCCAGGACACATCTCCTGTCGTTCCAAGGAAAGTGTACAATGTGGAACTCTCCATGTTTGACAACAGAAAGGTAGCTTCTCTGATCAACAATAACATGCTGAGAAAAAAACAACCAATATAATTCTATTTAATAGCCATTGTGTTTCATACTATACAATACATTATTATTAACAATTGTGACCGAGTGAACTTTCGGCCCTTATATTAACTACTCAGTCTTTTTCTTACATTAAAGATGGGAACAGAAGAAGATGATAACTAAGCACAATAGTATGTGTTCACCTAAAGTGAGGACAGATGTGCTAATGTATTGTAGTAATATAGGTGTGTTATGACTCTGTCGTATATCTAGAAATAGAACAGAAGTATTAGTTGGAATCATGTGGGCATCTAGACAGAATGTCAGCCATCACATTATCCGACCCACGGATAGCTCGTACCGTGAAGTGAAAAGGTTGAAGAGCAATAGCATATCGAGTGGATCTCGAACTCTTCAAGTTCTTAGTCTGAATAGCTGTAAGAGCTTTCTGATCAGTTTCTAGAATGAAATGTGCGCCCAGGAGGAATCTTTGTAGTTTGAGAATAGACCAAACCATAGCCAACAATTCACGGTCTAAAACCGAGTAGTTCCTCTCTGCCGCATTTAGTTTTCAAGAAATGTACATGACAGGATGCAGAGTTCCAGCATATTCCTGCATAAGTGCTGCTCCGATCCCAGTGGATGAAGCATCACTTCAAAGAACAAAAGTTCTATCAAGAGTAGGTAATCTTAGGATGGGAGGAGAAGAAAATATACTTTTAATCTGGTCTAAGGAAGATTGACATTCCTGAGACCAACGAATCAGATTAGGCGACCCTTTCTTCAACAACGTTGACAGAGGTGCCATTATCGAAGATAGATTCGGAATAAATCTCCCATAGAATTGAATTAACCCCAAGAGACTCCGGACTTGTTTCTTCGTCTTAGGTACAGAGATGTTCAATATTTTTGAAGTATTGTGGTCTTCTGTCTTCAAGAGACCATGACCAACACGATGACCCAAGAAAGAAATTTCACCAAAACCAATATAAGCTTTAGAAGGTTTTGCTGTCAGATTATACTCACGTAGAGTAGACAGTAGGTCATACAAACCCAGATAGTGATCTTCCCAAGAATCACTGAAGAGACAGATATCATCTAAGTATGCGATGACATCTGAACGATGAGAAAGAATTCGAAGCATCATGCGAACGAAAGTAGCAGGGGCGTTCATAAGACCGAAGGGCATTACATTCCATTAAAATAAACCCCTAGGTGTAGAGAAAGCAGTCAGAGGTTTGGCATGATCTGCTAAAGGCACTTTCCAATAACCTTTTGACAAGTCAAGTTTAGTGAAGAATCTAGAATTAGAAAGTCTAATAAGTAGATCTTCTAGTAAAGGCATAGGTTCAGCATCGAACTTTGTGACTTGATTTAATTTGCGATAATCAACGCAAATTCGTATGTTCTTATCTTTCTTCCGAACAATAACCATGGAAGAAGAATATGGAGAAGTCGATGGTTCAATTATGTTTAATTGGATCATTTCATCCAATTCCTTTTCCACTTGTGACTGAAAGTGTATAGGGATAGGATACGGCCTAACCCTAATAGGATTATTGTCGGTAAGAATTATGTCATGTTCTATGACCTGCGTGTGACCAGGGATGTCGGTTAGAACATCCTTAAATGTCTGTAACATCGACGAGACTTGACGATGTTCATCAACAGAAAGATTAGGAGAAATTAAGACATCTTTCCAAGATTCCATAGAATGTAGTGGAACCACTGGAAGAGGGAGATTCACATCAGAAAAAACAGATTCCTCATCCTGTATGACAGACAGGGATGAGTAATGACCATGAGGTACAGAAGATTCGTCCGTTGCCTGAAAAATAGGCAGCAAATAGTCTGGACGCTCATGAAATTCCGTCACATGTTGATATGGAAAGTCTTATGCTTTCCATCTATATCGACCACATAGTCAACATCGGAAATCCGAGAGACTATTGCATACGGACCTTTCCATGCAATAAGAAGTCTATTTTCCCTACTGCGGAGTAGGACGAATGCTTTGTCACCTGGACAAAGTTGTCGTAGACATCTGTTCTTGTTAGCAAACTGCCTTGCTTTTTCTTTAGCAATTTCTGACGAAGCAGTCGCTAGTTTGCATGCCTCAATGATCTTTTGCCTAAGAGCAATGACATACTCATATGAAGATTAAGTGTCATCACTAATATCATCGGCAGTGATGAGATCGTGTAATAAAGACATAGGGCCGCGCGGACGCGCGCCAAAGACAAGTTCAAAGGGAGAAAATCCTGTGTGCTCGTTTGGGACCTCTCTATAGGCAAAGAGAGCCGCGGGTAAAACCCTGTCCCAATCTTGAGGATGATCTTCAGTTATCTTACCAAGAAAGGCCTTAAGCGTTCTATTCAGACGCTCAACTAACCCGTTAGACATAGGATGATAGATGCTACTGAGAGATCTTTTAATGTGTAAGGTAGACATTACTTGAGACATAGTATCAGATATGAGTTGAGTGCCATGGTCTGACAGTATTTCTCTGGGGAACCCCAAGCGAGAAAATATCAACCAAAGAGCATCTGCGATATCTGTAGTAGATATGCTCTTTAGAGGGATAGCCTCTGGCCAACGTGTGCACATATCGACACATGTAAGGATAAACTGATGTCCTCTGGCCGACTTTATCTTAAAAGGGCCAATAATATCTATGGCCATTTTCTGAAATGGCCGAATAGGGATGTCAGCAGCCTGGATAGGCGCATCATGTCGTGGTCCTCTAGATTTGACCTCCTGACATACCTGACATAATCGGCAGTATATACGAATGTCCTTGTTAACAAAGGGCCAAAAGAAAGCCGCAAGGACTCTCGACTTTGTACGGGAAAATCCCATGTGTCCAGCACATTGCGAGTCATGAGCATGTTGCAATATTTACACTCTCATACTCTTGGGAACAAGAATTTGCGAATGTGCTGACGTAGCCGAGTCTTGTTCCATACGTACAAGTATGCCGTTTTTCATTTCTATCCAAGATTTTCTTTGTGTATCCTTATTTGGATCACCTTTCTTCGCAAGAATGAAGAATTTCTTTAGCGTAGGATCTTCTTCTTGTAATTTTATGAAAGAGGTACTATCTTGGCTATGAACTTCATTATTATTATCCAACGAAGTTTGTGGTGTTTGTAGAGCTTGTGCTGTTGTAACCACTGCATTGGTAGCTTGCATATTATCATCTTCCCAAGCAGCAATCTGCTGTGGGGTACATTCCCTAACTCCGTGGATACGACCAATAATAAGGTCCGCAATAGGATTAGGTAAGAGACAGGCATGCACATCTCTCGTAAAGAAAGGAGTGGCAATGTGAATTACAGCAGTAGGATATTTCTCTAGAGTGCCGCCAAATGTGACACATTTGATAACCCTTCCTGTCGCACAGGATGGATCTACAAGCGATTGTCTAACACCAATAGTGGTGCATCCGGAATCGAAAAGTAGTGAGACCGGAGTATTATTAACAAGACCCTTATGTAGGATTAGAGAACCTCTCCCGTCATGTGCAACCGAAGCAGGAAGAGCGGGGAGAGGGTGACCACAACTCAAAGTCGATATTGTAGTTGGTTCGAACAAAGTACTGCATTGGGGGCACTTGTTTGCTCTCCCAAAGTTAAAAGAAGAACAAGTGACAGCGTCAGAGTTTTTATTATCAGAAACCTGATTACAGGCTCCCTGAGATTCTTGTTGAACCGAGTTAGCCTGCTGATATCTCTTTTTTTTTGTATTGAGATCTACCGCGACTACTATTACCTCTGAAGTTATCACTGTTGTTATTATCTCTGTAGTTATTATTGTCTTTATTATAACTGTTATCCTGTTTCGAATTACAGTTTCCATGATTATTATCATGTCCACATTGATGTGAACATCTATTTGTTTGGTTTTGAGGTCTACGCGAGGAAAAGCCTCTGTTACCATATCCTCTTCTGAAATGCCTAAAATTATTAGGTTGGAAGTAACGAGGACTGTCAGCTCGTCTCCAGTTCTTCGAAGAAGAATCACCCTGAAATTGATTTCCATAATTTTGACCGTAACTACGGTTACTTTTCCTATCAAAATTTTGTTGGAATCTATGACTAGAGTTTTGACCATAAGGTGCTGCCGAAGCAACTGGCAGATCTTCTTTTACTTTAGAGTTACCAATGGTTACGTGAGGATGCGCAGTTATATACTGGCTACAGAAATCTTCCATTTCTTTTATTGTTTTAGGTTTACGTTCATGAAGGAAAGCAAGGAAAGACTCATTGACAGAAGACATGACTTTGTCTCTAAGTATTAAGTCCATAAGTCCTTCATAAGTTTTTTCTGTCTTAGACAGCTCCACCCAACGTA
Source organism: Oreohelix idahoensis (assembly GCA_024509875.1). Classification (NCBI taxonomy): domain Eukaryota; kingdom Metazoa; phylum Mollusca; class Gastropoda; order Stylommatophora; family Oreohelicidae; genus Oreohelix; species Oreohelix idahoensis. The sequence goes on from JAMPIV010017596.1 coordinate 134,791, forward strand.
AAAAAGTAAGACGTGTCTTTGAAATGAATTCAGAGAATTGCACACCAGTTTCTGGCAACATATTTTTAAATTGAAGACGATAGCCGTCTTCGTCAAGTTGGTATTTTTTTTAACAATATAGCCCTGACAACCTCATAGTTGTTCTTGTCAGGCTCATCTACCATGCTTAACATACTCAAAGCATCACCTCTAAGTATTTTGGACAAATGATAAACCTGCAGTGATTTATCTATGTTATGTACTTTACATGAAGTTTCAAATCTGTCCAGATAGAATGTTATATCGTCGATGGAAGCATTGAATGGTGGTAGATTAAGCTTGAAAGTGCTTGCATTAGTCTTATCTGAGACCTTATTTGCATCATTAGCATTACCCATGTTCATCACCTTTAATTTCTCAACTTCCAAAGCTAAGAGTTTCTCTTCATGCTCCATTTTTGCTTTTCTCTCATCAGACTCTCTTTGTAACTTCCTTTCTTCAGCTTCCCTTTCAAGTTTTTTATTTTCAATCTCTGCTTCTCTTTGTATCTTTTTTTCTTCAGCCTCAGCTTGTTTTTCTAGTCTTTTATTTTCAGCCTCTTTTTCAAGTCTTTTATTTTCAGCCTCTATTTCAAGTCTTTTATTTTCAGACTCAATCTGTAGTCTCTTCTCTTCAGCTTTTGCTTCTGCTTCTCTTTTTTGTTTTTCCATTTCCATTTGGAATCTTTTTTCATCCACCTGCATCTGCAGTTTCTTTTGTTCAGCTTCCATTGCTTTATCATATTGAGCAGTTGCAAATTCTTCTAACTTATCACCAGTCTTCCCAAGCAATTTACCCTGCTCAATAAAGTGCTCAAATGTAGCCATGATGAGTAATAATATGAGTCCACAACCTGAAATAATTAATTATCTTATTTCAAATTTAATTATAACAAGTCTTAATTGAAGCACTTGCTTACTCACAACACTATATTATCATCCCAATCTCTGTGGGAAACAAGTCTTATATCCAAGAACTTGTGTATAGACCTTTTTGAAATATCATCAATCAACTCTTGATCATAGGTGCACTTCCCCTTCAATAGTGCACAATACTATTCATCATTTATTAATCATCAGTATAGTAGTAATGCATAAGCATAACCCACTATTAAATGTGAATTAACTACTATAAGTGTAATCAATGACTATGTAAACACAATCACAATGTAAACAATAACAATGTAAACATTACACTGTAAACAATACAATGTAAACAATGCAATGTAAACAATAACAAAGATTTAGCAACTATACGAAAACATTCGTAGAAATCAACAAAAAATAAAGCGAAAATTAAAGAAATATCACAAAAAATGTGATGATATCTACGAGAAGATAATACAAATACAAGACACCACAGTGTATAAACAAAAATGGTATATGAAACTAAACTATAGAAAAGAGTAGACTAGCAAATACAAACAAATCAAAACAGAACTAAAGAATGCAGAAAAATAACGAAAACAATACTAACACATGTCATCACAACTAACAAAAAAAAAGCAACTGAATTCGCTTTGCAAATTCCAGTATCGGAAATTGCACACCCTACAGAAAACGCTCACGATAGACGACCTCTATGACGTGGTATGATCTAAGGGAGACACCGCCCAACCGAAAACCCGCAGAAACATAAACATATAAATATAAATATACAAATAACATATAAACATATAACATGTAAACAAAAGAATGAGATGAAACACAGAAGACTCAGTAGAAGTATAAGGGCACAGGTCACAAACAAACAGGCCACTTAACTTATGGGTATCCAAACGTCAGCCACAGCAGAAAAAAACAGATGACAATCAGCGTCCTAAGGAATGAAGATCCAACGATGATGGTACATCTGGACTGCTCCAACTGCCATGACGATGGTACTTGAGCTTCTAAACAGTACAGGCAGTGTACAGGTAGTGTAAATAACGGCACTTGACCTTCTTATTCAACCGTAAATTGCTTGAAATCGGTACTTGGCCTTCTTGAGAAAACAACTTGTATCAACCGGCACTTGACCTTCACAAACGACAGCAACTTGACACCTTGACAGCAGCGACTGGCTTCACTTGAGTTAAACAGCAACAGTCTGTGATATCCGGCAATATGTAACAACGCCGGGTACTGTCAAATTTCTTGCTTCTGGCAAAAGTTACAATTTCGACCTTTTCCGGGCAACGCCGAGTACTTTCATAATTCTGTATGTAGATGTAGAATGCTGAATGAAGCGGGTAAGGGACCCCGTGTATGCTGGTACCAGACCAAACCAGCTTATGGCCACCAAATGTTGAGTGTCTTTTTTGTTGTACGCCATAATTGTTGAAGGCGATGAAGACATAGTATGGTATCTGTGGTCTGGTTTGTGTAGGATGCAGATGTGTATTCAAACAGTGAGCATTACAAACAGGGCAATCCACACAAGGACGTCACGTTAACTCACGATGTGAAAAGTCAATGATGCTTGCAACAGCTAGTGACGGTTTTTGTATAATTTATTATAGACGCCACAATGACGAGGTGTGTAGACATAAACAAGCAGGTACATCATAGGTACGATCAAACAGTCATTATTACATATGTAGTCAATTCAACAGGCACAGGAGACAGCATCAAAATAATGTACATCATATGCCTTTTAGGATATCGTAATCAGCTGTACATGTAGTCAGGTAGTAAACTTCCCCTTTCCATAAGAGCTAGTAGATATCAACTAGGAGATTAAATCTGGTCTCTTATTTTTGACCTCAACAAGACAGGCATGTCTTTTGAGCGTCACATTATCGTCCTCTATGTTCCTTATACAGCAAAGAGATCAAACCTAGATCCATCAATAAAGGACAGGAAGCAAATAGTCCGTAGGACAGGCATCAATCGATGCGTGACAATATCAGTGGATCGTGAGCTGAGTAAACTTGTCATATCACAGACTTTATAATAAGGCAGGCTAAGCAAAAGTCAACATCACAAGATGGCGATAAAGTTACTCAGTAAGAAAGATTCAGTTACCTGTTCATCAGGAATTAAATCACATAAATCACGTATGCCTCCAGGCATTTGGAATAATATAGAGATATATCATCTCAAAAAAGGAACAACAATGATGAGGACTCCTTCCTGAATAAACTAAGCGAAGACTAGCACATCGCTATGTCTCGCCTTACCAGCATCTCTGCTCAGACTGACCTGGGCGGAAATCATTTAAACAATGCCTCAAACAGAGACATGCGCAGAACACGCGAATCGAATACAACTCAGCTAAACTTACGAAACGAAGAATGTTCTACGATGTTCGACTAAAGACTCGAACCTTAAAAGGAAATGAATCTTGAAACATTGCGATTGCCAACTGTTTTCAAAGAACTGGCGATCTGAGCGCTCCATATATGGACATGACTCAAAATCGTTCTCACAACTATCAACAACCCTAGCTATCAAGATAAGACAACTTCTTGACGACAGCTATCAAGATTAGACGACTGTAGAAATAGAAGTGACTACAATTCCATGAGTTACTTCCCATGCATTAAAAAATTAACTATAGTCAAAATGCATGGTCAGAATAAGTTGCGACAAGTTTAGCGCAACAATACTAAAATAATGAGCTATGGGAACCACCCTTTTATTGATAGACAAAGATAAATAGAGAGAGAGGCAGATAGAAAAACAGTCAGGCGGGAAGGAAAATAAACAGAGAACAAACAAATAGATAGACAGAAAGACATAGAGACACACAGGGAGGAAAATAGACTTACATTAGGCAAAGAAACAGATAGACAGGCAGACATACACATAAACAGATAGATAGATAGATAGATAGATAGATAGATAGATAGATAGATAGATAGACAGACAGACAGACAGACAGACAGACAGATAGACAGACAGATAGATAGATAGATAGATAGATAGATAGATAGATAGATAGATAGATAGGTAGATAGATAGATAGATAGATAGATAGATAGATAGATAGATAGATAGATAGATAGATAGATAGATAGATAGATAGATAGATAGATAGATAGATAGATAGATACCGCTTGAAACTTACACAAATCAGTACGGGACATTTTTGTACGTCGATACGGGACATGTTTATACAAGTCAGTACAGGACATGTTTATACAAGTAAGTACGGGAGATGCTTATACAAGCGGTACGGGACATGTTTATACAAGTCGGTAGGGGACATGTTTATGCAAGTCAGTACAGGACATGTTTATACAAGTAAGTACAGGACATGTTTATACAAGTCAGTACAGGACATGTTTATACAAGTCAGTACAAGACATATTTATACAAGTCAGTACGGGACAATGTTTACACAAGTCAGTACGCGACATGTTTATACAAGTCAATACGGGACAATGTTTATACAAGTCGGTACTGGACATGTTTATACAAGTCAGTACGGGACAATGTTTACACAAGTCAGTACGGGACATGTTTATACAAGTCAGTACGGGACATGTTTATACAAGTCGGTACTGGACATGTTTATACAAGTCGGTACTGGACATGTTTATACAAATCAGTACGAGACAATGTTTATACAAATCAGTACGGGACATGTTTATACAAATCAGTACGGGACAATGTTTATACAAATCAGTACGGGACAATGTTTGTACAAATCAGTACGAGACATGTTTATACAAATAAGTACGGGACAATGTTTATACATTCCTCGTACATTGAGGAAACCTGTTGATAGCATCACAAGGCAGTCCTTGTTCTGGAATCCACAGAGAAAGAGAGGCAGATGTAGACCAAAAACACATGCTTGATAGCGCAGTAGTTTTACTTTGTTTCTTTGTCTCTACAGAGACCCCCAGGGAAATACAAAGAGGCGCCACCATCATTTATAGACTTGAATAACTAAACGGAGGGAAATACAAAGAGGCGCCACCATCATTTATAGACTTGAATAAACAAACGGAGGGAAATACAATGAGGCGCCACCATCATTTATAGACTTGAATAACTAAACGGATGAAAATACAAAGAGGCGCCACCATCATTTATAGACTTGAATAACTAAGCGCAGGGAAATACAAAGAGGCGCTACCATCATTTATAGACTTGAATAACTAAACGCAGGGAAATACAAAGAGGCGCTACCATCATTTATAGACTTGAATAACTAAACGCAGGGAAATACAAAGAGGCGCCACCATCATGTATAGACTTGAATAACTAAATGCAGAGAAATACAAAGAGGCGCTACCATCATTTATAGACTTGAATAACTAAACGCAGGGAAATACAAAGAGGCGCTACCATCATTTATAGACTTGAATAACTAAATGCAGGGAAATACAAAGAGGCGCTACCATCATTTATAGACTTGAATAACTAAACGGAGGGAAATAAAAAGAGGCGCCATCATCATTTATAGACTTGAATAACTAAACGCAGGGAAATACAAAGAGGCGCTACCATCATTTATAGACTTGAATAACTAAATGCAGGGAAATACAAAGAGGCGCTACCATCATTTATAGACTTGAATAACTAAATGCAGGGAAATACAAAGAGACGCCACCATCATTTATAGACTTGAATAACTAAACGCAGGGAAATACAAAGAGGCGCTACCATCATTTATAGACTTGAATAACTAAACGCAGGGAAATACAAAGAGGCGCCACCATCATGTATAGACTTGAATAACTAAATGCAGAGAAATACAAAGAGGCGCTACCATCATTTATAGACTTGAATAACTAAACGCAGGGAAATACAAAGAGGCGCTACCATCATTTATAGACTTGAATAACTAAATGCAGGGAAATACAAAGAGGCGCTACCATCATTTATAGACTTGAATAACTAAATGCAGGGAAATACAAAGAGACGCCACCATCATTTATAGACTTGAATAACTAAACGCAGGGAAATACAAAGAGGCGCTACCATCATTTATAGACTTGAATAACTAAATGCAGGGAAATACAAAGAGGCGCTACCATCATTTATAGACTTGAATAACTAAATGCAGGGAAATACAAAGAGACGCCACCATCATTTATAGACTTGAATAACTAAACGCAGAGAAATACAAAGAGGCGCTACCATCATTTATAGACTTGAATAACTAAATGCAGGGAAATACAAAGAGGCGCTACCATCATTTATATACTTGAATAACTAAATGCAGGGAAATACAAAGAGGCGCTACCATCATTTATAGACTTGAATAACTAAATGCAGGGAAATACAAAGAGGCGCTACCATCATTTATAGACTTGAATAACTAAACGCAGGGAAATACAAAGAGGCGCCACCATCATGTATAGACTTGAATAACTAAATGCAGAGAAATACAAAGAGGCGCTACCATCATTTATAGACTTGAATAACTAAACGCATGGAAATACAAAGAGGCGCTACCATCATTTATAGACTTGAATAACTAAATGCAGGGAAATACAAAGAGGCGCTACCATCATTTATATACTTGAATAACTAAATGCAGGGAAATACAAAGAGGCGCTACCATCATTTATAGACTTGAATAACTAAATGCAGGGAAATACAAAGAGGCGCTACCATCATTTATAGACTTGAATAACTAAACGCAGGGAAATACAAAGAGGCGCCACCATCATGTATAGACTTGAATAACTAAATGCAGAGAAATACAAAGAGGCGCTACCATCATTTATAGACTTGAATAACTAAACGCATGGAAATACAAAGAGGCGCTACCATCATTTATAGACTTGAATAACTAAATGCAGGGAAATACAAAGAGGCGCTACCATCATTTATAGACTTGAATAACTAAACGCAGGGAAATACAAAGAGGCGCCACCATCATGTATAGACTTGAATAACTAAATGCAGAGAAATACAAAGAGGCGCTACCATCATTTATAGACTTGAATAACTAAACGCATGGAAATACAAAGAGGCGCTACCATCATTTATAGACTTGAATAACTAAATGCAGGGAAATACAAAGAGGCGCTACCATCATTTATAGACTTGAATAACTAAATGCAGATGAAGAGAAAGAAAAAGAAAGGCAGCGAAATTGTAATTAAAAAGTTGAACCCAAAAAAAATAAAACAAGTAAAGATGACAATCAGTTTGGAAAAAGAAAAAAAAATGAATAATTGATTGAAAATAGTTTTACAAAAAGTGCTATGATGAATGTCTTTTATAACGATATGAAAATATGACAAGATTATTTGACCGGGTCGATGAAGTCGCCGGTGTCAAAATATAGAAAAAAAAATGCACATCAAAGACCTACCAAAGTGCTCGTGGAGTCACATTGGCAACATACAACAGATACGTTCTAGACATCCAGGAACAAATATTGAAGTAGACAAAAAAAAAAACAGTTGCCCCATAAACATTATAGAAGTCTATTCTCAATCTATTCTCAATCTGTTCTCAATCTATTCCGGA
>JAMPIV010017597.1:0-209211 GCA_024509875.1 Oreohelix idahoensis
TTGATAAGGTCGTTATTTTATTCCAGTTATGATATCCCACAAAGGATATTAAATATAAAGTGGATGGAAGCAGACATCATCATCATCATCAGTTGATAAGATCTCTATGGTGTTGTTTGCTCCACTGTAGTGTATGGAATGTCAACTTGACCTACGCAGTGGTGTGTAGACATGGATTGAGTGTATAATGTGCGAATGATAATAAGGGTTCGTGGTGTTGACAAATGTTCTTTTCTCACACTCATGTATGGCTGGAAGTCATCGACACCAACGACTGTGTACCTTTACTAAAGTTTAATTGGACGTACACACTCGACAGCACAGATAGTGACAAATCACAGGTTGGCATAATACATCATGGTACAGTGGATAAATGGTCTTGCAATGTTACATGGGCACTCATGTAGAATAATAGTATAATGGACTGTCAGTAGCCAAGCACTCAGTATCGCCCATACATATATATCATCTGACTTCACTGACTGAGCACGTCAGCTTATAAACAATATTTCAGATGGCTTCTAAACCTAATCTCGTCTAGCGACGATTCTTCAACATAATGTTCAGCACATATTTTTCCATATAATAATATTGAACCGCTATCAATGGGTTCTCATGTGTAGCAGTGATCTCTGGACTAATCAAGCGATAATACGGGCATCCCTTTTCTCTTCTTGAAAGTCACTACATGTTTGGTTCCAAGATGGCTTCACTCGTGAGCTGTCACTCACGTTTGGATACAGATAATGCATCTGTCCTAAAGTTAGTCATTCATAAAACATTTCATTGCTCTGTAGATTTGATCTGCATTCTACAGGATATAGTGCTGCTAGGAATCGAAGTCGTTTTCATCGAGTCAAATATATTCTCTTAGACATTCAAATCGTACCTATCGAAAATGGTGGCTTCGTACGAGAGTTCATAAGAGTATCTTTGATTACCTTGGTATCAGAAATATGATTCTGCCATTCCTTGGCAATACGAATAAACACTGGGGTAAAGCATACACGATAGGTCTAGACGACTATCACTTTCCCCACAAATACTGAGATCACTTTTTCCCGGCGACAAGCCGACATAGAAAACACAGTCCCTATCGGGACGAAGCCAAATCACACCACACTCTAGCGACACATCCCCCGAATAGCCTTTGACCTCTCTAGAGACAACAGAACATATAGTTCGACTTAGATATGTAAAGATATACAGATATAAGACAGACTCGTCCTACTCAGACAAACAATACACATAAATTCAGGCCATAGATATTCTGAAGCAAGAACAATCTATTACTACCCAAACAACGAATAAATCGCAGTAAAATGGATTCATCCGCGGAGTTCGATCGAAGAGACGGCACAACTTTCAAGGGAAGTAACTCAATAATGACTTTTCCTTAAGCACTATTTTGTTTACAAAATATTTGCGAACATAACAAGTATACCAATGTATAATATTGTAAGATATCAAAGACTGCACGTAACAGTCTTACCACACCTCCCGGGAAAAAAAAATGGAACATTTTTTTTTTTTTTGAAATACATCTAGGAGCAACGTACAATAGGCTCACAACGCATGAATAATGCGCAGATGAAAATATCAGGAATACCTATAACGCCTAATATGAGGCTAAGTCGACTTATGGAGCGACTGGTGAGAATGTGTCTCATAAACTGAGAGAAATTATTTCTCTACAAGTATATTTTTCCAGGAAGGTGTCATCAAAGTATAATACAATTCTGGCAATTACACAATGCCTAAAAAATTCATATCATCATTTCGTATTAGATATCTTAAATTTATGATTTATGAAGAAAAAATCATCAAAGCACAAGCGGTGAATAAACATCAATGAACCGCTATGTAGTGATACAATCATTATATTATTAAATTACAAATGTGTATCTATCATGATATAGAAAAGGAACTACTATAGAACTAGACATATCAAGAAGTCTAAGCCCTAATAGTTATGTGGAATCATGTGGGCATCTTGACAGAATGTCTGCCATCACATTATCTGATCCACGAATAGCTCGCACAGAGAAATGAAAAGGTTGAAGAGCAATTGCATATCGAGTAGACCTCGAGCTCTTCAAATTCTTACTCTGTATAGCAGTAAGAGCTTTTTGGTCGGTTTCTACTATGAAATGTGCGCCTAGAAGGAATCTCTGTAGTTTGAGGATCGACCAAACCATAGCTAATAGCTCACGGTCTAAAACCGAATAATTCCTTTCTGCCGCATTAAGTTTTCTGGAAATATACATTACAGGATGCAGAGTTCCAGAGTACTCTTGCATTAGTGCCGCTCCAATCCCAGTGGATGAAGCGTCACTACGAAGAACGAATGTCTTATCTTTAGTGGGTAGCACTAAAATAGGTGGTGTTGAAAACAATGTTTTAATCTTATCCAGAGAGCATTGGCATTCCTGAGACCAGTGGACCACATTAGGCGAACCTTTCTTTAGAAGTGTTGAGAGAGGTGCCATGATAGAGGATAGATTCTGAATGAATCTGCCATAAAATTGAATAAGACCTAACAGACTTCTCACCTGTTTTTTAGTCTTAGGGATTGAGATGTTAAGTATCTTACTAGTATTATGGTCCTCTGTCTTTAGGAAACCATGACCAACTCGGTGGCCTAGGAAAGAAATTTCGCTAAAACCAATATAGGCTTTAGAGGGTTTCGCTGTCAGGTTGTGCTCACGCAAAGTAGACAGCAATTCATCTAACCCTGAATAGTGATCTTCCCAAGTATCGCTGAAAAGACAGATGTCGTCTAGATATGCAATGACATCTGACCGATAAGATAGGATTCGGCGCATCATGCGTACGAATGTAGCTGGTGCGTTCATAAGACCGAAAGGCATAAAATTCCATTGGAACAAACCTCTAGGTGTTGAAAAAGCCGTGAGAGGTTTGGCGCGTTCAGATAAAGGAACTTGCCAATATCCTTTAGACAAATCAAGTTTAGTGAAAAAATGAGATTTGGAGAGTCGAGTAAGTAGCTCTTCCAGTAAAGGCATAGGTTCGGCATCGAACTTCGTTACTTGATTCAATTTTCGATAGTCAACGCAAAGACGTATGTTATTGTCTTTTTTACGCACAATAACCATCGGCGAAGAATATGCAGAGGTGGATGGTTCGATTATTTTCAAATCTATCATCTCATCCAACTCTTTCTCGACCTGTGCTTGAAAATGTATAGGTATAGGATAAGGTCTAACCCTAATAGGAGTATGGTCAGTTAGAACAATGTCATGTTGAATGACATTCGTTTGTCCAGGGATGTCAGTGAGTACATCCTGAAATGTTTGCAACATAGTTGAAACTTGTCGCTGTTCTCCTAGAGACAAATCAGGAGAGACAGTAACGTTCTTCCATGATTCACTAGAATGAAGTGGGATCATTGGAAGAGGAAGATTTACATCTGAAAAACTTGTTTCCTCATCCTGTATCACGGACAGTGATGAGTAATGACCATGTTGTACTGGAGAATTGTCCGTTGCTTGGAAAATGGGTTGCAAATAATCCGGACGTTCATGGAATTCAGTAAGCATATTGATGTGGAAGGTTTTATGCTTCCCATCAATATCGACAATATAGTCGACATCGGAAATTTTCGATATTATATCGTACGGACCTTTCCAAGAAATAAGTAATCTGTTTTCCCTACAAGGTAGTAATACAAATGCTTTGTCACCAGGACAAAGTTGTCGTAAGCATCTCTTCTTATTGGCAAATTGCCTTGCCTTCTGTTTCGCAAATTCAGAAGAAGAAGTTGCTAATTTGCATGCTTCGATAATCTTTTGTCTCAACGCGATGACATATTCGTAGGATGACTTTGTGTCATCGTCAATATTGTCAGATGTTATGAGATCGTGAAGCAACGACATAGGGCCACGCGGACGCGCGCCAAAGACGAGTTCAAAGGGAGAAAATCCCGTATGTTCATTGGGTACCTCTCTGTAAGCGAAGAGGGCCGCAGGTAAAACTCTGTCCCAGTCTTGAGGATGATCCTCAGTTATCTTCCCCAGTAAGTTTTTAAGTGTTCTATTAAGGCGTTCGACCATACCATTAGACATTGGATGGTAGATACTACTTAAAGATCTATCTATCTGCAGAGTAGACATTACTTGAGACATGGTATCTGATATTAGTTGGGTGCCATGGTCTGACAATATCTCTCCGGGGAACCCCAGACGAGAAAATATAAGCCAAAGAGCATCTGCAATATCAGCAGTAGTAATGCTCTTCAGAGGAATAGCCTCTGGCCAACGTGTGCACATATCAACACACGTCAAGATAAACTGATGTCCTCTGGCAGACTTGATCTTAAATGGACCAATAATGTCTATGGCCATTTTTTGAAACGGCCGAATAGGAATGTCCGCCGCCTGAATGGGTGCAGCATGCCGTGGACCTTTGGATTTAACTTCCTGACATACTTTACAAGATCGACAATAAATCCGTATGTCCTTGTTTACCAATGGCCAAAAGAAAGCCGCAAGGACTCTTGACTTAGTACGGGAAAAACCCATGTGTCCAGCACACTGAGAGTCGTGAGCGTGCTGCAAAATTTTAACTCTCAAATTCTTGGGAACCAGGATTTGAGAATGACTTGACGTAATGGAGTCTTGAACCATACGTACAAGTACGCCATTCTTCTTTGTAATCCACGATTTACGACTTGTGTCTTTATTCGGATCACCTTTAGTTGCAAGAATGAAGAATTTCTTCAGAGTGGGATCATCTTCTTGCTGTTTTATAAACGAGTCACGAGAAATTACCAAGGGATTATCTTGGTTATGCACTTCATTATCTTCAGTAGATGAAGTTTGAGGCATATTAAGAGCCTGAGCTCTAGTGACTACAGCGTTAGCAATCTGCATGTTTTGCCTTTCCCACGTGGAAATTTGTTGCGGAGTGCATTCTTTGACTCCATGAATGCGACCGATGATGAGGTCAGCGATCGGATTCGGAAGAAGACATGCGTGTACATCTCCTGTACAGAAAGGAGTAGCAATCCTAATGATAGCAGTAGAGTATTTCTCTAATGTGCCGCCAAATGTTACACATTTGACTACTTGTCCAGTGGCACGGGAAGGATCTACGAGTGACTGCCTAACACCAATTGTGGTGCATCCAGAATCAAATAGCACAGAGACTGGATTGTTATTCACTAAACCCTTATGTAAGACAAGAGAACCTCTTCCATCATGCGCGACTGATGCCGGAAGAGCAGGAAGAGGATGGCCACAGCTTAAAGTAGACACTGTGGTTGGCTCAAATAACGTTTTGCATTGGGGGCACTGAGATGCTCTCCCAAAATCAAAAGCGGCACATGCCATATTACTAGCATCATTATTATCTTTACTCTGTTTATAGGCTTCATGGGACTCTTGTTGTGCAGAGTTTGCCTGAAAATGTGGTTTATGTCTTTTGTTTTGAGATCTACCTCGGTTATTATCACCTCTGTAGTTATTGTTACCTCTATTGTAACCCCTATTTGGGTTTGAGTCATAGTTCCCTTGGTTACCATTATCATATTCATTATAATGAGTATCTCTGTAATTATGATCTTGTTGACTCCAAGACGGATAACCCTGATAGTTTCTATAATTACTTCCTCTACGGAAATTCCTATAATTATGACCACCCCTGTGTCGAGAGCTATCAGGTCGTCTCCAGTTCTTTGAAGAAGAACCCTGAAATGATTGGTTACCTTGGTTTTGATAACTATTATGGTTACCTTTTTTATCAAATCTGTTTTGAGGTCCCTGAAATCTGTGTGAATAATTGGGATTGTATGGTGTTGCTGAAGCAACTGGCATACTCTCCTTAATCTTAGTGTTGCCAAAAGTCACGTCGGGGTGTGCAGTGACATATTGGGAACAATATTCTTCCATTTCTTTTAGAGATTTGGGTTTACGCTCATGTATAAATTCAAGGAAAGGTTTGTTCACACATGACACAATCTTATCTCTGAGCAACAAATCCATAAGTCCTTCATACGTTTTTTCTGTTTTGGAAAGCTCAATCCAACGATCAACTGTGAGACGTGCCTTTGCAGTGAATTCTGAGAATTCTACACCCGTCTCAGGCACCATCGTTTTAAATAAAAGGCGATAGCCTTCCTCACTTAGCTGATATTTTTTTATCAAAGCCGCCCTAATGACATCATAATTATCCTTATCTGCTTCTCCTACAAGGCATAATCTAGTCAAAGATTCACCTTTCAAGTTTTCTGATAATTGATTAGCGTATTGTGATTTATCCACATTATGTGTACGACAAGAACGTTCAAATCTATCCAGCCAGAATGTAATATCGTCACTGGACTGATTGAACGGTGGAACCTTAACCTTGTAAGTAGAAGGTTTACCATTACCACTAGATGCCTGATTAACATTACTCATACTTGTCAATCTCAATTTCTCCAACTCAAATTCATGTTCTCTTATTGCTTTTTTCTCTTCAGCATCTAATCTTTTTTGTTCAGCCTCCCTGTCTAATCTTTTTTGTTCAGCTTCCCTGTCTAATCTTTTTTGTTCAGCTTCCCTGTCTAATCTTTTTTGTTCAGCTTCACTGTCTAATTTTTTTTGTTCAGCTTCCCTGTCTAATCTTTTTTGTTCAGCTTCACTGTCTAATCTTTTTTGTTCAGCTTCACTGTCTAATCTTTTTTGTTCAGCAGCAGCTTCTCTTTCTAATTTTTTTTGTTCAGCTTCAAATCTCCTTTCCTCCACCTGCATCTGCAATTTCTTTTGTTCAGCAGCAGCCCCAGCTTCTCTTTCTAATCTTTTCTCTTCTGCCATAGCTCTTCTCTCTTCTGCAGCTAATGCTTTGTCATATTGAGCAACAGCCCATTGTTCTAATCGTTGACCAGTCTTATCACGGGCTTTCCCTTGTGTAATGAAGTATTCTAATGTAGACATGATGTCTAACAATAATACTAATCACCTGAATCAATAATAATACCACAAGTTCTCAATGACTTGATTAATCAGTATACTATCCCAATATCTGTGGGTCACAAGCCTTTAATAAGGTCTTGTATAATAGTAATAATAATCAGGTACTGGTTTATACCATAATCCAAGTGCAGTGCACAGGCAATTGTGTCTTATGAAATATACCTATATAAAACATATGTCAACCAACAGAATACATAAAGTACAAATAGGACTGACAATACAAGAACGTTTGCAGAAATCAAAATAAATCAAATAGGGAAATCAATGAAAATAATCACTGAATCTGCAAAGAATAACAACACAAATGACGTCACAATATATGAATATAAATTGTGAATAGAACTGAAAGATAGAAAAGGTTAGACCAACAAATTACAAACAAATCAAAACAAAACTAAAGAACAAAGAAATATTACAAAAATAACAATAATTACAGACTTCACAGCTAACACAAAAGCAACAGTTGTCGCAGCAAATTTTCAATCAAGAAAATTGCACCTATAGAAAACGCCCACAACGGACCCTCTATGACGTGGGATATTCTGTTGTGAGGACGCCGCCCAACCTTAAACACAACCCGCTGACATAGAAACTAACATACTATACAAACAAATAACATGTAAACATAAATATATATAAATTATGTGTATGATAGTATGTGTTGCAAAATAGGCTCAGTTTTACAGTAATGGCAAAGTTATTTTTATGAAAATAAACAAACTGCCACTTTATTCAATTAAACATTCTGGCCTTAAATATTAAAGTTCATATATGGAAAACAAGAAGATCCATCGATGAAAATAGGACTTCTTAGTTCACAAATACTGTCTTCCTGTTAATATTGACAAGAATTGATCCAACTGTTCTGTGAAACTCTGTAATGTCTAATGTAAAAATGTCAACAACGCTGACCTACATACTGCATTCACTTGACAGGTCACGTGACGAAGTGTTGACAAAGAGCAAACCAATACTGCAAGTGTGTCGTATCAGCCACAGGAAACGGTCTGGTATCGGTAATCTGTTGACTTCTGAACTTCTGCGAGGTCAAACCCAGAAAGCTGGTCCACCAGTTGATAAAGTTGGTTTTTTTTCCCGTTAATGATATCCACCAAAAGATAGATATAAGTGGATGGAAGCAGACATCATCATCATCAGTTGATAAGATCTCTATGGTGTTGTTTGCTCCACTGTAGTGTATGGAATGTCAACTTGACCTACGCAGTGGTGTGTAGACATGGATTGAGTGTATAATGTGCGAATGATAATAAGGGTTCGTGGTGTTGACAAATGTTCTTTTCTCACACTCATGTATGGCTGGAAGTCATCGACACCAACGACTGTGTACCTTTTCTAAAGTTTAATTGGACGTACACACTCGACAGCACAGATAGTGACAAATCACAGGTTGGCATAATACATCATGGTACAGTGGATAAATGGTCTTGCAATGTTACATGGGCACTCATGTAGAATAATAGTATAAAGGACTGTCAGTAGCCAAGCACTCAGTATCGCCCATACATATATATCATCTGACTTCACTGACTGAGCACGTCAGCTTATAAACAATATTTCAGATGGCTTCTAAACCTAATCTCGTCTAGCGACGATTCTCCAACATAATGTTCAGCACATATTTTTCCATATAATAATATTGAACCGCTAATAATGGGTTCTCATGTGTAGCAGTGATCTCTGGACTAAACAAGCGATAATACGGGCATCCCTTTTCTCTTCTTGAAAGTCACTACATGTTTGGTTCCAAGATGGCTTCACTCGTGAGCTGTCACTCACGTTTGGATACAGATAATGAATCTGTCCTAAAGTTAGTCATTCATAAAACATTTCATTGCTCTGTAGATTTGATCATGAACAATTGACTGCATTCTACAGGATATAGTGCTGCTAGGAATCGAAGTCGTTTTCATCGAGTCAAATATATTCTCTTAGACATTCAAATCGTACCTATCGAAAATGGTGGCTTCGTACGAGAGTTCATAAGAGTATCTT
Organism: Oreohelix idahoensis; assembly: GCA_024509875.1. Lineage (NCBI taxonomy): Eukaryota > Metazoa > Mollusca > Gastropoda > Stylommatophora > Oreohelicidae > Oreohelix > Oreohelix idahoensis. Next base: position 8,988 of record JAMPIV010017597.1, read on the forward strand.
TGATTACCTTGGTATCAGAAATATGATTCTGCCATTCCTTGGCAATACGAATAAACACTGGGGTAAAGCATACACGATAGGTCTAGACGACTATCACTTTCCCCACAAATACTGAGATCACTTTTTCCCCGGCGACAAGCCGACATAGAAAACACAGTCCCTATCAGGACGAAGCCAAATCACACCACACTCTAGCGACACATCCGCCGAATAGCCTTTGACCTCTCTAGAGACAACAGAACATATAGTTCGACTTAGATATGTAAAGATATACAGATATAAGACAGACTCGTCCTACTCAGACAAACAATACACATAAATTCAGGCCATAGATATTCTGAAGCAAGAACAATCTATTATTATTACCCAAACAACGAATAAATCGCAGTAAAATGGATTCATCCGCGGAGTTCGATCGAAAGAGCCGGCACAACTTTCAAGGGAAGTAACTCAATAATGACTTTCCCTTAAGCACTAAAAAATTACCTATTTTGTTTACAAAATATTTGCGAACATAACAAGTATACTAATGTATAATATTGTAAGATATCAAAGACTGCACGTAACAGAAATGAAGGATAGTCAACAAAGACGAATGGAAAACAAAGGTATGAACGCATAGAAAGTCAATAACAATACATACTAATAAATGTTTAGATCAAACAATATCTTCAAAAAATTAAATACAAACATGATTACAAGGGACAAAACAAAATGTCAAAGTATATCCATACTAACATCACAAAAAGAATAATTCATACTAAACCAAGTCTAATAAGTAATTTAACTAAGTTACAAAAGTTATACTTAACTGAAAATAAATTATAAACTTTACACAAACAAATAATAGCATTTGCGATAACTAAGTTTTGACCTAACGCACAATCAACCGCTAAATAATAAAAATACATCATAATATCAAATAAGACAAACTTCCAAAGAAGTAATATCCCTTTCAATCACAGGGCACACAAAAATAATTTACAATGCCAAAAAACATTTTTTTTTTTTTTTAAATTACCATACAAAATATTTCAGAACGATAAGTTATCAAAAAATAAAATTATTATTTAAGTAATTCTAAGTCATAACTAATAAATTAACAATGAAATTAACTTCTAACAAAATGAGAGAAGCATAAAGTATCTTATCTCTAGACAAACACTTAAATCAAAACATGTAAGTTTTTCTTTTTTTCAAAAAAATACATCACCAAAAAAAAACTAAGAAAAATACGATGTCATCTGTATATCAACTTCCCAACATACAAACATAACATAATGTTACAACAATCTGTCCATCTTTTAACAAACAAAAATATCAGATGTGTCTATCAATTTTACAAAAAAGTTGAATTTAATTTATAAGTTAATTCTGATAAACAATAGCGTTGAGCTTCAGTGTTATTTAACTGTAAATTTATATCTTACTCATCCTAGTATGATATATACTATAAATAAATCTAAAATTTAATGGTATAATAAGATATGAAAAAGATCCTATAAAAATATCTTCAAAGTTTTTATAAAAAATATTTATCAAATTAATTTGTTGCAAAAATGTTGAAAAAATCTTATTATTTAAATTCTAAGTACTATGTTCTGACAAGATCAATGTTTCTAACAATTTAAACACACAATTATTTCTGATACTGCAAGATAATTCTACAAAATCATATTACACAACATAACAATAAATCCACATAATTATCCTAACAATTACAGCTACAATGCGAAAAATATACAGAAAAAATGAGCACAGGTTTGACACCGCTCACTGCATTTATCAAAAATTACACACAAATTATTACCAACACATATGTTACACACAATCAAAACAGAATAGTATACAATTGCATAAAAAATTGGACTGGTACATTCGAAACAGTCATATATGTTCCACAAAAAATATATATTTATAGCAATCAAATGATTCATCAAAATGAACATCATAATGTTTCAAAGAAATTACAAATATTTTAATACAACATCATATGATATATTATACACAGAATACAATAACATGTACTATTCTAAAAAATAAATCAGCTGTAAAAAAAAATATTCCCGTCAATCCGTCATTAATTCTTGATCCTTCAAAAAGTGACTCGTCAGATGTATAGCGAGACTCTCATAGGTTCCGCTTGATAAATAATCCACATTCTTCACGAATAATGTCAACAAGTGCGCCAACTCATCGCAACGTCGCACGCTACGAGACAATACAAATGAAAATTTCTATTAATCATCTGTTAGATCTAATAAGGAAAAACGGAAAATCAACATTCACGTTTACCTTTCCCTTGAGGTGCGGTAGAGTCTTGGCCCCTTTTCACACACCTCAACAAGTCCTCCTTAAACGATGTAAACATCACAGAAGGCTTAGCGATCACTTGACCGTAACGAAAGTTCATCCTTGTTGTAGCCTGAAAAAATTTACTACGTTCACAAGAACGAGATGACCTTTCGACACCACTAGTGTGACAATCAATAGTGTTATTACTTTGCTTGTTAACAACCTTGCTCTCATGTGGAGTACAGCTAACCTGGTTACGATTTCTATAATTACTGTTAAGAACATTGTTATTTGTTCTATTAACACAGTTGTACTGTTTTACATTCCAGTTAGCATAATTACAATTAGCATTTCCTCTTGGATAAACATATCTACCAGATGGAAATGGCTTTTTATCAACAAATTTATTACCATATTGACACTCTTTCACATAATTATTTCCACTATAATTTCTAATACTCTTAGAATCACGATGTTGTGATCTGTCAAATTGTTTCTTGTTTTTAAGCAAAGAAACATTACTATATGAAGAACTCCCTTGGTACATTTTAACCTCAGGGTTATATCTCCTATCAAAAGTATTTTTATCCTTGTTTGTGGCCGTGTGTTTAAGAGATGGGTCACACTGACTTGACTGGGTATGACCGAAAGATTTAACCATATCTTTATTGTTTTTCACAAAATATGTTTCCTTCCTGGAATAAGGAGTGCTATTTTTCTTCCCTGCTATCAAGCCATCAGGGTTCCCACTTAATACCTTGTTTGTTTTTAACAACTTAATTTGAAATTTATTATTGTTTCTTTTATTATCTACAGGGTTATCTAATACTGTAGATTTTCCTTTGCTAGCTTGCCGCCAGGAACCAATATCGCTAAAATCATTGGTATTGCGTTGAAAGTTATATTTCCCTCGGAAAGATTTCTGTCCACCAATCTTCACTTTAGAGTCCGCTTTATGTCTTTCACTGTCAACACTGACAGAAGACCACCTTTTTTTCTTTAAGAGAATGTCAAGTAGACCATCCAATCTCACTCTGGCTTCAGAAATTTGAATATCTCTAAGTGAAATATCTGCACTTAATTTCTTGTTTAACCTCTCAACTCTTAAAACCTTGCAGCTTTCCTCTGCTAGCAAATTTTTAATCTTAGCGACCTTCTCTCTCTCAGCCGTTAATTCTAACAATGTCTCTGTCTCATACTGCTCTTTATTTGCTCTCAACTGAGTCAACTCTAGTTGTAGAGACTGAATCTTAATATCATCATTGTTATTATACATAATCTCATCATTCTTCTTAAGGGGTACAATATTCATGTCCTTAATTTGATCACTGAGAATCTCATTATCATGCCTCACCTCATGAAGCATTTTTATATAAGTTTGCTCATGTTCATTACTCTCAATTTTCAATTTGTCATATATTTCTCTCCTTTCTTGAAGTTCCTGAGTTAGGTTTCTAACTTCATTATCGTTATCTTTAACCTGAGTTTCTAACTCCTTGATCTTACACAATGCTACACTCAATGCTGTTTGAGTACTAGCAAGTTCTGAGTTTGATTTACATAAATCATCTGTAAGTTTAGATAATTTCTCCTGAAGTTTACTCTCTTCAGCAGTACATTCTATGACACTTTCCCTTTGCTCTAGGGTACTCTGTTTTATGTCCAGTTGCTTCTTCTCTTCTAGCTTTCTTTTCCGATACCTCTCATTACTTTCATCAATTTCTTTTTCACATAGCAGTCTTGTTATTTCAGACTCAGTCAGCTCACGGTCTCCATATCCTAATAGTTTACGGTATTTGTCATACTCACTCATTTTATAAGAGTTTCAACTGACTCAATGAATTACTGTACATCAATTCCTGTTATAGTACCTATATATAGCATACACTACCTATGCATCAACATATTGTACAATCAATCGATATAATTATCGACAACACAACGACAATTATCAACAGAATAAGTGATGGATAGTATAGGCAGACTTGCTCAAATGCAGAAAAGTGGCACAATCTACACAGAACAAAATCACTTATCTTAATAATACTTCTGTCCCTTCCGCCGACACACCAGATATCACAAAGCTCTGCAGATAAAACCGTTCCAGCGCAGAAAAGGTACACAAACTAGATTTTCTTCTCTTCAGGTTCTTGCAAAAGTGTAGAATGCGCTCAACACAGCATCAGCACACAGGAAACACCGCACAGCATCCTCTGTAACTGTTGACTAGAGATAATCTGCAAACGACTCTTCAAAACACTTCACATTTAGTTAAACTTGACTGTCTACCAAAAACTGTCAACTTCCCACTGTTATATTCTACCGTGTTGGACACAGTTAACCAACTAGGTCGAGGACCATGACACAATGTGAGGATACATAAGCCACGCCTACACAAGGCTTTCCTATCACGCGAACTCCGTGGGTTTATTCCGTTAAATAAACTGGCCCACCACTGTAACCGTAATGAGGGTTACTAGTGGGTTATTAAATATTATTATTGTCTGATGACTGGTCTTGGAGATTGATTAAATGGTGATGGGTGTTTCTTTAATGGTTACACTGTTCATACGCCCACACAGAGCAGAACATAATTCTTATATCACGCGAATGTCAAAATATCAAATTCTGTGCTACTAACATACCACTGCTACACACGAGATCCTGCTATTGAATTCAATCTGTTTGTTGACCTAAATTTCCGCCACCCAGGCTATTTACGCGAATACGTAGGTGTAAGCTCCTTCTAAACTGAAAACCACCACTGATACTAATGATGGTGGTTGTGTGAGTGGGTGGCGTACCGTGTTAGGAGGGTTGATTGAGTGCGTGCGTGCTGGAACAATCACTCACAACACAGGTACGCACGTAGAAGTCATAGATGGTTATAAACGGCTGGTGTAAGTTAATGATCGTTTTATTACACCACAACACGTTCATGAAATACACAGAATACACAGTCACAATTAAGTACAAGTCATAGCAATACAATAATACAGTACTCCAGTCACATCTCCACTTCACATAATCATTAGCGCTATATAATATTACTACTGGATCCTCTCAGCAACGGTCGGCATCCCCGTGCTAATATAATGAATTCCTCAAATATGCCTAGTAACGGTCGGCATCCCCGTGCTAATATAATGAATTCCTCAAATATGCCTCATCAAAGACGCTCTCAACATTGGCGCTCTAATGTAAATAATAAATGGCCTCTCCAGCGATGCTTCCAACATCAGCATTATAATAACTAGACAATGGATCCTTTTTCCCAGCAACGGTTTATCCTCGCCGTGCTGACAATAATAAATTCCTCAAATATGCCTCATCAAAGACGCTCTCAACCTTGGCGCTTTAATGTAGTTATGGATCCTCTCAGCAATAACGATGGCCTCTCAAATATGCCTCATCAAAGACGCTCTCAACCTTGGCGCTTTAATGTAGATGTGGATCCTCTCAATAATAACGATGGCCTCTCAAATATCATATAGATCCGGTTAGCCAACGGACATCATCCTCGCCGTGCTAACTACATCAATGGTGAATACTTTCGGCAATTTCTCGCTAGACTGCACTCCCTGGCAATCTGCAGTAATCTCGCCTTCACTCAACTTGACATTTATATATTCAAACATAAGTCCTGGATCCTTACCTCTTCAAAAATACTCACAAACATAATTCTCCAATAAACTCAGAAATTATAGGCCTACACAGATAATGGCCTCAAACTTTTGCACTGCGCAGGCATACTCGAAACACACACTGTAGGACCGACCTCTCCAGTCGGTACCCAAAAATAGAATCCTCTAGTTCACACACTAGACCCGCCAAAAAAAAAACACGAGACTCGGCTGTTCAAAAAACACCGTTCTCGCACTACTTGCACGGGCTAGCCACAAATAGCTAAACACCCGTAGCTCAAAACAGTTCATAGTGCATACCTCCAGCATTATAGAACTGACCGGCGTTCACACGCTTTGTAACTTCTCGATCACACGAGGAAATTCCCCTAATACAATTTTAACTTAACATCAGCTTAATCAAGCACCGTAACCCGTAATCGAATCTATTTGCTTAACATTTTCAAGATCACCTCCCCTTGCTAATATTTACTCTGTATCACTCAGACTTCTGCAGGACTGAAGACACAGAGTGCCTTAATAAGCTTCACATCTAATATTAATAGCTGACTTATTTGTTATCGTATTACTCATTATTGCTTCCTCCTAACTGCTCACTATGTTTTTAATTTTCTTAGTGTAATATGATATGAGGCGTACAATATGATTGTTAAATATGAAAGTATGTATGTGCCCACGTACGTCTGTAATGATGATCTAATAATCTATATGAAGGTGAAGTATATAACTATGAACTACTTCTTTATATTATCATAGAGGAAAAATCTTTGATTTGATTGACTGTTAACGAGTAGAAGTAACAGAAAAAAACAGTCTTTCGCACATTTAGCTGAGAGGATAAGTACAAAAAGCAATTGCTACTATTGAAAAAGAAAAATTATTAATAATTTTTTCTAAAATTTACTAACCTCCTTTTCGGTTTGCAAATTCCTTAAGAACTTACTTACTTACTTACTTAGTCGTTCCCGTTCTACCGTGAGGTGTAGAGGTTTGGAAGAGAGAGCGCCAGACTATCCTATCGGCTGTCTTCCTCCTGGCCTGGTTCCATTCTAGTCCTCGATCCTTCAAAGATTGTCTAATGTTGTCATGGCAGCGGACTCTGGGTCGTCCTCGGGGTCTGGATCCTTGGCTCTTTGTTTCCCATGCTTGTCGTGGTATCCGATCTTCTCCCATTCTGCAGACATGGCCAAACCATCTTAATTGGGACTGTTCTACTTGGGTCTGCAGGGGGTAGGATTTAAGGCCTTGACGTATCGTCTGGTTGCGTACCATGTCTCTTCTTGTTACTTCAACCACCTTCCTCAGATACCTCATTTCTGAGATTTGGATCTGGCTTTTATGGGTTGTAGTCATTGCCCATGACTCGCATCCGTATGTCAAGACTGGGACACAGGTGGAGCGGTATACAGCCATCTTCGTTTTCTTACCAACCTCTCTCTTGCTGAGGAATCCTCGATTTATGGCCTGAAAAAGTCTCCAAGCTGCTGCTTTTCGAGTGGCCAACTCTTCCTTAAGAACACTATATAAAAATTAAATTCCACAGATATAAGTTATAGATCCACACATAAATGAAATTATGGAACAGGCCATGTATCGGCTAAACTCGCAGAAACTCTTCCACTTAAACTCCGTGATGTTGATAAAAACCGACTTCTGGCAACCGAGTCGTTGTATTTCTAGATGACCAACGTGTGATAATTCTGGGGCTGTGTCCTATGACACCGTCCCTTTCTCCACTCGTTCGTCGTCCATTTTGCTGTGCGACGTCTGCATGCTCTCGCGCAATTTCAGTGCCCGTCAATTGCCAAAAGTTGGTGGGCTCTCGTAACCAACTCATCAACTCCGTGCTGGAAGTCCCACTGACAAAGCAAACAGTAGTTTGGAATTTTCCGCCCAGTAGAGAAATTACCTGCCCATTGTCACTGTCATAAAATTAACAGTGATACAACGTAAAAATATCTCCAAAGGATAAAATGTAGGGATAAAAAGAATGCGTAAGTTACTAGAAGGCATGATCGCCCACGCCGCGGGTCATCACCCGCCATTGAAATTATATTGCTAGAACGTTTACCCTTGGAACGGAATGAGAACGAAGATCAAAAGGAAAAATCTGAACGCGTGCTTGAAACTAGCAAGGCTAAAAAGATGCAATTGGGGGGGGGGGGGGGGGGGGGGAACGGAGGAAAAGTCACGTCCGCAAGTTGACACAAGGTAAAGAAATCGACAAAAGGGACCATAGTTATTATACGCAACAGTCATTTCTTGGACGCTTTTGCGATATTTTGTCCTTTATTTGAATTCAGCGGCAAACGTTTCACAGAAGATTCTAGAAAATATTTCGAAAAACCAACTAACCTTGAAAAGTAACTTTTTCTTAATAATGATGTTAGGAATATAAAACCTAGCTGGCCGGATGGCCCATCTTGAGCAGTGAAATAATATGCTTTCATTTATACAGTCGGATAGATAATAAGAAAGATATTGACAAAAGACTGTGTTGTTCATATCAACGAACGACTGCATTGAAACAATAATGTCACTAATTTTCAAAAAAATTGTGGCCTTGAAGACGCAAGTGCTAAAATCTAGTTAGAATGAAAGAGAGAGGGTGTTAAGGAGAATTGTGGCTAAAAATAACTTTACAGGCAAAATTGTGTAGGGGAGGGCAGAGTTGGTTCAAAAAACAAGTGTGTTTTTTTGTGAAACGCAAGTAGAGACGGACGGACCAACAGACAAATATGCATACTTGACTGAGGTATGACTGAATTGACTTTTTGGTAGGATGTTTGAATTTGAAAAAAAGAAAAGGCGGTGATTGGCCATAGATGAATATATTATCGGCGCTCAGACGCGCATTTTTGCCATTCGTCATAAGTTGTCCTAGTAGACACAGTAAAATATTAAGTGGTGATTTCCCAGAAGCAAATTGAAGTAGTTAGAGGGACGCCATCCTAAAGCCAGCAGCTCAGCTGAGTTTTGCTAGCATATACTGTGTTCTATGTTCATAATTCTGGTAAGACTGAAATTATTTCTTTGTACATTTTAATATTTGTTTAAGGTTTCGAGTGATTTGATACTGCCATATCAAAATCTATCCCTTACAACAAGTAAGGATTCGCTCTTGACCCCCCGCCCTAGTTCAGGGTCTAGAGACAAATAAAATACATAAACTCCAGCAAGGATTATGAAGGACAGATCAAGTGTTGAGATCAGTGGAACATATCACCTATCCTATTCTATGGCAGGAAGCTAATAAACATATTTCGGAATATGTAGTCTGGGAGAACTTATCCTATGTGAAACCAACTTGGTAAGATGTGCTGTATGGTCAGAGAGATCTGACCCGTCTATATGGTGTTGTTGTTGTGTAGTGTTGTGTCCAGAAATGGTTTAGAGGATGGAATTCTGACACATGACTAATACTGTGATTGCAGAACTGTGAGTTTTTATTTGGCACCAATGTGGTGTCAAATGAGGTGTTGAATATTACAAGAGTGGACCCGTGCAGTAACATTTTGTCAGAGCAGCCTGATATAGCCCCCAAGCACGGAGAGGTGGGGCCACCAGACTTCTGATATTGCCCCCAAGCACGGAGAGGTGGGGCCACCAGACTTCTGATATTGCCCCCAAGCACGGAGAGGTGGGGCCACCTGATTCCAGCACCAGACTTACTCCTTCAAGTTACGTGAGAGTCTGGCCTGCTGAACACTCACCAACTTGATTTCTAACACACCAATTATAATACCCTCAATAAATGGGCAATGTGTAGTCGCTATAGATCGGGAGTGATGAGGCCACCCCAATAGCACATCCATAAATAGTTCTTCCCCATAAAGTACAACTATAAACAGTAGAAATATTAACTAGTCTTGTAACATACCTATGTACACGCTTTTCATTTATTATGCCATATATTCATGCATATCATTAATACTTTCAAAACCTTTCATATGTTCTGACCAAAATAAAACCTTGGTTCAGAACAAATAAATTTAAAGAAAATTTACTATCAAAATTTTACACAGCTTGAGTTAGTTCAGTGTGTTTTAAATTTTATTAATATTAGTAGACTTATTAAATATCTGTGTGTGTGTGTTTGTATATATTAATACAACACCTTACATTCAGTACCCTAGATTTTTTAACGTAGCCACATTCATTAGTAAAAAAAGATAGGTGTGAGGTCGTAGTGGTAGCAAGAAGGGCCTTCTGAAAATTCACAGCTATTTTTATCTCAGGAGCCTTCACAGCTGACCTCATGCATCACACTAAGTAATATCACCATCATACAATACCATCAAATCCACTACATATATTGGGTAGCTCGGTCTCGGGATTTAAATTAATCACATATATTAGGGTCTCTTGTCCCGGGGATATTAGCCTATCAATAATATTAAGATCTCCTGGGGGGAGAAATAAATTAGGGGGACACATTATAAAAATTAAAAGTGTCCCTGAAAATAAAAGTTGGTGAATCTTCACAGCCAGTGGTAGTTAATTAATTAATTAGAATTATTTTAGACTAGAGTAATTAGAATTACTTTAGTGGTTGGAAATTTTACTTTGCTCATTACTAGAATTGTTAAAAAGTATGGCGAAGCTAGCCAAATTCAGATCAGCTGCTGTGCTGACGGCAAAGGGTATGGGAATGGATGGTCAGATTTTAATTCAATATGTAACGGCTGAATGTGATAAGTATATTGAACGGGAAGAAAGAAGATTAGAAAAAGAGGCTGAAAGAAAATTAGAGTCTGAAAGGTTGGCTGAAGAGAAGAGGTTGCAGATTGAGGCTGACAAAGAGGCTAAAGCATTGGAGGAGAAAGAAAAACGACAGCAAAGGGAGGCAGAAGATAGAAGGTTGCAAAGGGAGCACGAATTACGACTAAGGGAGCTGGAGCTACAAGGCCAGGCTCCTGAAAATGGTGCCAGCCCTTTTGCCTCAGATGCTACGCCCAGTCTGGGAGCCTCAAACTCAGCTATGGGGTTTCATTTAGACCATTTTGTTGAAAAAGACGATGACATAGAGGGGTACCTAGGACGTTTTGAGTTATTAGCTACTACATATGGGTTAGAGAGAGAGAGGTGGAGTTTAAAGCTATCACAGGGACTGAGAGGTACTTCTTATGAAGTCTTCGCAAAAATGAACAGAGAAGACCAGGGCAATTATGATATGTTAAAGCAGGCTTTGTTATTGAGGTACGAAAAAAATGGTGAATTTTATCGTAAGAAATTTAGAAATGCCAAACTGTTGTCTGGGGAGACATACCATCAATTCTCTGCCAGACTGGAAACCTATTTGGAGAAATGGACTGCTCTGGGGAAGACCCAAGATCTTAAAGAAATGATCATGATTGAGCAATTGAGAGAGTCCATGGCTCCAGACATGAGAAAATTTCTCATGGAACAAGGTGCAGAGAAGTTGGGGGAGGTTTTAAATGTCGCTGAAAGGTATCAGGCAGCCCAGGCAGAGGTAAGTGGTGCTAAAAAGAAGCACATAGACAATTTTAAAGCTCCACAGCAATTTAATAAATTTGATAATAGAGAGCAGGGAAATAAAGGTAGGACAAACTTTGAACGGCCAAGAAATGACTACCGAGACAGAAACTCACAGTTCAATGACCAAAAATTCAATGAAAGAAAACCGTTGAACCAAGGAAAAAGATGGTGTAAATGGTGCAAGAAAGATAACCATAACACCGAATTTTGTAGAAGGAAACCTTCAAACATTGCTGCAATGAAGTCGGGGACGCAAAGATTAAAGGTTAATCCTAATGGACAGCAGGAACCTTATCACCCCCCAGTTTGTGAGGATGTTATTTGTAATGGGGTCACCATAAGGTGCCTTTATGATACAGGTTTGGATTATGATTCAGTTGTGAAGTCTAGCCTAGTGGACCCAAGTCAGTATACCACAGAAACAGTGGAAATACAAGGGGCAACTAAGGACATACCACTCATGACACTTCCCATCGCAAGGATAACGGTGAAAACTCGCTATGTGGAAGGAGAAATCAGAGCAGCAGTGATAGATGAACCAATCTACCCTCTGATATTGGGGTGTAGATACGTCTTCTTGGGGAATCCCGAGAGGCCTGTGATCATGGCGACAGTGCAGACCAGGTCACAGAAGAAGGAGGAAGAAGGTGAACCTATAAATGCTCATCCAGAGGAGATGAGGAAGGCGCAGGCTGAGGATAGGACACTCAAGCCATGTTTTAAAAAATTGCCCAAATGCCACACACCTCCGAGCAAGGGGGAATATTTTATGAAGAACAAACTATTATACAGGAAGGCCGGAACTGGAACAAATGGTCACAACCAGCTGGTTCTTCCCACTTCATATAGAGATAAAGTGATGGAACTCGGGCATGCGATTCCCTTCAGTGGTCACATGGGGATCAGCGCCACAGGACAGCGTATAGCTTGTCATTACTTCTGGCCAGGGATAACGGAGGATATAAAAAGATATGTCAAATCCTGCCCAGAATGTCAAAGGGTAGCTCCAAAGCATTGGACTGCTCCTGCAACTCTAGGGGAAATGCCCATAGTGGGAACACCTTTTGAGAGGGTTGCAGTGGATATTGTGGGACCTCTCACTCGGACCAAGAGGAGGAACAGTTACATCCTTACTCTGGTGGACACTTGTTCTATGTGGGGAGAGGCGGTAGCCCTGCCATCAATTGATTCAAAACATGTAGCAGAGGCACTACTTACAATATTTACCCGATTAGGATTCCCGCATCAAATCTTGACGGATAATGGTTCTCAGTTCAAGGGGAAACTAACGGAAGAAGTTTTTAAGCTATTTCAAGCCAGACACTTTCATTGTAGTCCGTACCATCCGCAAGGGAACGGCCAGGTAGAGAGGTTCAACGGGACTCTCATTTCTATCCTGAGAAAGCTGGCACACGAAAAACCGGATCTGTGGGATCAATTCCTGCCCGCCGCATTGTTTGCGTATCGGGAGGTACCACATAGTTCAACCGGGATGGCTCCCGCAACTCTGCTATTTGGGAGGCCAATAAAAGGTCCATTAGAAGCCTTATTAAGGACCTGGACAGATGAGAAGGCGGAAGAGACTGTTACCTCATCTTATCAATACGTGAACGAACTGACCACTCGTTTGAAAGCTGGATGGAAACTGGCAAATGATAATTTGAAACAAGCCAGGAAGAAACATGCAGCATATTTTAATAGGAAGGCAAAGGACAGAGAACTAGCTGTGGGAGAGAAGGTGCTGCTTCTACTACCCGGCAGCCAGAATAAATTACAAATTGGATGGCAAGGTCCATATACGGTTCTAGAGAAGGTGTCTAGAACAAACTATAAAATTGACAAAAAGGGGAAGGAGAAAGTTTATCATGTAAACCTGTTAAAGAAGTATCTGGACAGACCACTCCAGGAAAGCACCCCCTTACTGACCTTAGCTATCGCAACTCAAATGCAAAAGGAACCACTCACCTCACATGAATACTGATAAAGTTGGATAACGTTGGATTTTTATTCCCGTTAATGATATCCACCAAAAGATAGATATAAGTGGATGGAAGCAGACATCATCATCATCATCATCAGTTGATAAGATCTCTATGGTGTTGTTTGCTCCACTGTAGTGTATGGAATGTCAACTTGACCTACGCAGTGGTGTGTAGACATGGATTGAGTGTATAATGTGCGAATGATGATAAAGGTTCGTGGTGTTGACAAAAAATGTTCTTTTCTCACACTCATGTATGGCTGGAAGTCATCGACACCAACGACTGTGTACCTTTTCTAAAGTTTAATTGGACGTACACACTCGACAGCACAGATAGTGACAAATCACAGGTTGCCATAATACATCATAGTACAGTGGATAAATGGTCTTGCAATGTTACATGGGCACTCATGTAGAATAAGTGTATAATGGACTGTCAGTAGCCAAGCACTCAGTATCGCCCATACATATATCATCTGACTTCACTGACTGAGCACGTCAGCTTATAAACAATATTTCAGATGGCTTCTAAACCTAATCTCGTCTAGCGACGATTCTTCAACATAATGTTCAGCACATATTTTTCCATATAATAATATTGAACCGCTAGCAATGGGTTCTCATGTGTAGCAGTGATCTCTGGACTGATCAAGCGATAATACGGGCATCCCTTTTCTCTTCTTGAAAGTCACTACATGTTTTGGTTCCAAGATGGCTTCACTCGTGAGCTGTCACTCACGTTTGGATACAGATAATGAATCTGTCCTAAAGTTAGTCATTCATAAAACATTTCATTGCTCTGTAGATTTGATCATGAACAATTGACTGCAATCTACAGGATATAGTGCTGCTAGGAATCGAAGTCGTTTTCATCGAGTCAAATATATTCTCTTAGACATTCAAATCGTAACTATCGAAAATGGTGGCTTCGATCGAGAGTTCATAAGAGTATCTTTGATTACCTTGGTATAGGAAATATGAAACTGCCATTCCTTGGCAATACGAATAAACACTGGGGTAAAGCATACACGATAGGTTTAGACGACTATCACCTTCCCCACAAATACTGAGATCACTTTTTCCCCGGCGACAGGCCGACATGGAAAAACACAGTCCCTATCAGGACGAAGCCAAATCACACCACACTCTAGCGACACATCCGCCGAATAGCCTTCGACCTCTCTAGAGACAACAGAACATATAGTTCGACTTAGATATGTAAAGATATACAGATATAAGACAGACTCGTCCTACTCAGACAAACAATACACATAAATTCAGGCCATAGATATTCTGAAGCAAGAACAATCTATTATTACCCAAACAACGAATAAATCGCAGTAAAATGGATTTATCCGCGGAGTTTGATCGAAAGAGCCGACACAACTTTCAAGGGAAGTAACTCAATAATGACTTTCCCTTAAGCACTATTTTGCTTTCAAAATATTTGCGAAGATAACAAGAATACCAATGTATAATATTGTAAGATATCAAAGACTGCACGTAACAGTCTTACCACACCTCCCGGGAAAAAAAAATGGAACTTTTTTTTTTTTTTTGAAATACATCTAGGAGCAACGTACAATAGGCTCACAACGCATGAATAATGCGCAGATGAAAATATCAGGAATACCTATAACGCCTAATATGAGGCTAAGCCGACTTATGGAGCGACTGGTGAGAATGTGTCTCATAAACTGAGAGAAATTATTTCTCTACAAGTATATTTTTCCAGGAAGGTGTCATCAAAGTATAATACAATTCTGGCAATTACACAATGCCTAAAAAATTCATATCATCATTTCGTATTAGATATCTTAAATTTATGATTTATGAAGAAAAAATCATCAAAGCACAGCGGTGAATAAACATCAATGAACCGCTATGTAGTGATACAATCATTATATTATTAAATTACAAATGTGTATCTATCATGATATAGAAAAGGAACTACTATAGAACTAGACATATCAAGAAGTCTAAGCCCTAATAGTTATGTGGAATCATGTGGGCATCTTGACAGAATGTCTGCCATCACATTATCTGATCCACGAATAGCTCGCACAGAGAAATGAAAAGGTTGAAGAGCAATTGCATATCGAGTAGACCTCGAGCTCTTCAAATTCTTACTCTGTATAGCAGTAAGAGCTTTTTGGTCGGTTTCTACTATGAAATGTGCGCCTAGAAGGAATCTCTGTAGTTTGAGGATCGACCAAACCATAGCTAATAGCTCACGGTCTAAAACCGAATAATTCCTTTCTGCCGCATTAAGTTTTCTGGAAATATACATTACAGGATGCAGAGTTCCAGAGTACTCTTGCATTAGTGCCGCTCCAATCCCAGTGGATGAAGCGTCACTACGAAGAACGAATGTCTTATCTTTAGTGGGTAGCACTAAAATAGGTGGTGTTGAAAACAATGTTTTAATCTTATCCAGAGAGCATTGGCATTCCTGAGACCAGTGGACCACATTAGGCGAACCTTTCTTTAGAAGTGTTGAGAGAGGTGCCATGATAGAGGATAGATTCTGAATGAATCTGCCATAAAATTGAATAAGACCTAACAGACTTCTCACCTGTTTTTTAGTCTTAGGGATTGAGATGTTAAGTATCTTACTAGTATTATGGTCCTCTGTCTTTAGGAAACCATGACCAACTCGGTGGCCTAGGAAAGAAATTTCGCTAAAACCAATATAGGCTTTAGAGGGTTTCGCTGTCAGGTTGTGCTCACGCAAAGTAGACAGCAATTCATCTAACCCTGAATAGTGATCTTCCCAAGTATCGCTGAAAAGACAGATGTCGTCTAGATATGCAATGACATCTGACCGATAAGATAGGATTCGGCGCATCATGCGTACGAACGTAGCTGGTGCGTTCATAAGACCGAAAGGCATAAAATTCCATTGGAACAAACCTCTAGGTGTTGAAAAAGCCGTGAGAGGTTTGGCGCGTTCAGATAAAGGAACTTGCCAATATCCTTTAGACAAATCAAGTTTAGTGAAAAAATGAGATTTGGAGAGTCGAGTAAGTAGCTCTTCCAGTAAAGGCATAGGTTCGGCATCGAACTTCGTTACTTGATTCAATTTTCGATAGTCAACGCAAAGACGTATGTTATTGTCTTTTTTACGCACAATAACCATCGGCGAAGAATATGCAGAGGTGGATGGTTCGATTATTTTCAAATCTATCATCTCATCCAACTCTTTCTCGACCTGTGCTTGAAAATGTATAGGTATAGGATAAGGTCTAACCCTAATAGGAGTATGGTCAGTTAGAACAATGTCATGTTGAATGACATTCGTTTGTCCAGGGATGTCAGTGAGTACATCCTGAAATGTTTGCAACATAGTTGAAACTTGTCGCTGTTCTCCTAGAGACAAATCAGGAGAGACAGTAACGTTCTTCCATGATTCACTGGAATGAAGTGGGATCATTGGAAGAGGAAGATTTACATCTGAAAAACTTGTTTCCTCATCCTGTATCACGGACAGTGATGAGTAATGACCATGTTGTACTGGAGAATTGTCCGTTGCTTGGAAAATGGGTTGCAAATAATCCGGACGTTCATGGAATTCAGTAAGCATATTGATGTGGAAGGTTTTATGCTTCCCATCAATATCGACAATATAGTCGACATCGGAAATTTTCGATATTATATCGTACGGACCTTTCCAAGAAATAAGTAATCTGTTTTCCCTACAAGGCAGTAATACAAATGCTTTGTCACCAGGACAAAGTTGTCGTAAGCATCTCTTCTTATTGGCAAATTGCCTTGCCTTCTGTTTCGCAAATTCAGAAGAAGAAGTTGCTAATTTGCATGCTTCGATAATTTTTTGTCTCAACGCGATGACATATTCGTAGGATGACTTTGTGTCATCGTCAATATTGTCAGATGTTATGAGATCGTGAAGCAACGACATAGGGCCACGCGGACGCGCGCCAAAGACGAGTTCAAAGGGAGAAAATCCCGTATGTTCATTGGGTACCTCTCTGTAAGCGAAGAGGGCCGCAGGTAAAACTCTGTCCCAGTCTTGAGGATGATCCTCAGTTATCTTCCCCAGTAAGTTTTTAAGTGTTCTATTAAGGCGTTCGACCATACCATTAGACATTGGATGGTAGATACTACTTAAAGATCTATCTATCTGCAGAGTAGACATTACTTGAGACATGGTATCTGATATTAGTTGGGTGCCATGGTCTGACAATATCTCTCCGGGGAACCCCAGACGAGAAAATATAAGCCAAAGAGCATCTGCAATATCAGCAGTAGTAATGCTCTTCAGAGGAATAGCCTCTGGCCAACGTGTGCACATATCAACACACGTCAAGATAAACTGATGTCCTCTGGCAGACTTGATCTTAAATGGACCAATAATGTCTATGGCCATTTTTTGAAACGGCCGAATAGGAATGTCCGCCGCCTGAATGGGTGCAGCATGCCGTGGACCTTTGGATTTAACTTCCTGACATACTTTACAAGATCGACAATAAATCCGTATGTCCTTGTTTACCAATGGCCAAAAGAAAGCCGCAAGGACTCTTGACTTAGTACGGGAAAAACCCATGTGTCCAGCACACTGAGAGTCGTGAGCGTGCTGCAAAATTTTAACTCTCAAATTCTTGGGAACCAGGATTTGAGAATGACTTGACGTAATGGAGTCTTGAACCATACGTACAAGTACGCCATTCTTCTTTGTAATCCACGATTTACGACTTGTGTCTTTATTCGGATCACCTTTAGTTGCAAGAATGAAGAATTTCTTCAGAGTGGGATCATCTTCTTGCTGTTTTATAAACGAGTCACGAGAAATTACCAAGGGATTATCTTGGTTATGCACTTCATTATCTTCAGTAGATGAAGTTTGAGGCATATTAAGAGCCTGAGCTCTAGTGACTACAGCGTTAGCAATCTGCATGTTTTGCCTTTCCCACGTGGAAATTTGTTGCGGAGTGCATTCCTTGACTCCATGAATGCGACCGATGATGAGGTCAGCGATCGGATTCGGAAGAAGACATGCGTGTACATCTCCTGTAAAGAAAGGAGTAGCAATCCTAATGATAGCAGTAGAGTATTTCTCTAATGTGCCGCCAAATGTTACACATTTGACTACTTGTCCAGTGGCACGGGAAGGATCTACGAGTGACTGCCTAACACCAATTGTGGTGCATCCAGAATCAAATAGCACAGAGACTGGATTGTTATTCACTAAACCCTTATGTAAGACAAGAGAACCTCTTCCATCATGCGCGACTGATGCTGGAAGAGCAGGAAGAGGATGGCCACAGCTTAAAGTAGACACTGTGGTTGGCTCAAATAACGTTTTGCATTGGGGGCACTGAGATGCTCTCCCAAAATCAAAAGCGGCACATGCCCTATTACTAGCATCATTATTATCTTTACTCTGTTTATAGGCTTCATGGGACTCTTGTTGTGCAGAGTTTGCCTGAAAATGTGGTTTATGTCTTTTGTTTTGAGATCTACCTCGGTTATTATCACCTCTGTAGTTATTGTTACCTCTATTGTAACCCCTATTTGGGTTTGAGTCATAGTTCCCTTGGTTACCATTATCATATTCATTATAATGAGTATCTCTGTAATTATGATCTTGTTGACTCCAAGACGGATAACCCTGATAGTTTCTATAATTACTTCCTCTACGGAAATTCCTATAATTATGACCACCCCTGTGTCGAGAGCTATCAGGTCGTCTCCAGTTCTTTGAAGAAGAACCCTGAAATGATTGGTTACCTTGGTTTTGATAACTATTATGGTTACCTTTTTTATCAAATCTGTTTTGAGGTCCCTGAAATCTGTGTGAATAATTGGGATTGTATGGTGTTGCTGAAGCAACTGGCATACTCTCCTTAATCTTAGTGTTGCCAAAAGTCACGTCGGGGTGTGCAGTGACATATTGGGAACAATATTCTTCCATTTCTTTTAGAGATTTGGGTTTACGCTCATGTATAAATTCAAGGAAAGGTTTGTTCACACATGACATAATCTTATCTCTGAGCAACAAATCCATAAGTCCTTCATACGTTTTTTCTGTTTTGGAAAGCTCAATCCAACGATCAACTGTGAGACGTGCCTTTGCAGTGAATTCTGAGAATTCTACACCCGTCTCAGGTACCATCGTTTTAAATAAAAGGCGATAGCCTTCCTCACTTAGCTGATATTTTTTTATCAAAGCCGCCCTAATGACATCATAATTATCCTTATCTGCTTCTCCTACAAGGCATAATCTAGTCAAAGATTCACCTTTCAAGTTTTCTGATAATTGATTAGCGTATTGTGATTTATCCACATTATGTGTACGACAAGAACGTTCAAATCTATCCAGCCAGAATGTAATATCGTCACTGGACTGATTGAACGGTGGAACCTTAACCTTGTAAGTAGAAGGTTTACCATTACCACTAGATGCCTGATTAACATTACTCATACTTGTCAATCTCAATTTCTCCAACTCAAATTCATGTTCTCTTATTGCTTTTTTTTCTTCAGCCTCTCTGTCTAATCTTTTTTGTTCAGCCTCCCTGTCTAATCTTTTTTGTTCAGCTTCCCTGTCTAATCTTTTTTGTTCAGCTTCACTGTCTAATCTTTTTTGTTCAGCCGCAGCTTCTCTTTCTAATTTTTTTTGTTCAGCTTCCCTGTCTAATCTTTTTTGTTCAGCCGCAGCTTCTCTTTCTAATTTTTTTTGTTCAGCTTCAAATCTCCTTTCCTCCACCTGCATCTGCAATTTCTTTTGTTCAGCAGCAGCCTCAGCTTCTCTTTCTAATCTTTTCTCTTCCGCCATAGCTTTTCTTTCTTCTGCAGCTAATCTTTTCTCTTCTGCATAGCTCTTCTCTCTTCTGCAGCTAATGCTTTGTCATATTGAGCAACTGCCCATTGTTCTAATTGTTGACCAGTCTTATCAAGGGCTTTCCCTTGTGTAATGAAGTATTCTAATGTAGACATGATGTCTAACAATAATACTAATCACCTGAATCAATAATAATACCACAAGTTCTCAATGACTTGATTAATCAGTATACTATCCCAATATCTGTGGGTCACAAGCCTTTAATAAGGTCTTGTATAATAGTAATAATAATCAGGTACTGGTTTATACCATAATCCAAGTGCAGTGCACAGGCAATTGTGTCTTATGAAATATACCTATATAAAACATATGTCAACCAACAGAATACATAAAGTACAAATAGGACTGACAATACAAGAACGTTTGCAGAAATCAAAATAAATCAAATAGGGAAATCAATGAAAATAATCACTGAATCTGCAAAGAATAACAACACAAATGACGTCACAATATATGAATATAAATTGTGAATAGAACTGAAAGATAGAAAAGGTTAGACCAACAAATTACAAACAAATCAAAACAAAACTAAAGAACAAAGAAATATTACAAAAATAACAATAATTACAGACTTCACAGCTAACACAAAAGCAACAGTTGTCGCAGCAAATTTTCAATCAAGAAAATTGCACCTATAGAAAACGCCCACAACGGACCCTCTATGACGTGGGATATTCTGTTGTGAGGACGCCGCCCAACCTTAAACACAACCCGCTGACATAGAAACTAACATACTATACAAACAAATAACATGTAAACATAAATATATATAAATTATGTGTATGATAGTATGTGTTGCAAAATAGGCTCAGTTTTACAGTAATGGCAAAGTTATTTTTATGAAAACAAACAAACTGCCACTTTATTCAATTAAACATTCTGGCCTTAAATATTAAAGTTCATATATGGAAAACAAGAAGATCCATCGATGAAAATAGGCCTTCTTAGTTCACAAATACTGTCTTCCTGTTAACATTGACAAGAATTGATCCAACTGTTCTGTGAAACTCTATAATGTCTAATGTAAAAAATGTCAACAACGCTGACCTACATACTGCATTCACCTGACAGGTCACGTGACGAAGTGTTGACAAAGAGCAAACCAATACTGCAAGTGTGTCGTATCAGCCACAGGAAACGGTCTGGTATCGGTAATCTGTTGACTTCTGAACTTCTGCGAGGTCAAACCCAGAAAGCTGGCCCACCAGTTGATAAAGTTGAATAATGTTGGATTTTTATTCCCGTTAATGATATCCACCAAAAGATAGATATAAGTGGATGGAAGCAGACATCATCATCATCATCAGTTGATAAGATCTCTATGGTGTTGTTTGCTCCACTGTAGTGTATGGAATGTCAACTTGACCTACGCAGTGGTGTGTAGACATGGATTGAGTGTATAATGTGCGAATGATGATAAAGGTTCGTGGTGTTGACAAATGTTCTTTTCTCACACTCATGTATGGCTGGAAGTCATCGACACCAACGACTGTGTACCTTTTCTAAAGTTTAATTGGACGTACACACTCGACAGCACAGATAGTGACAAATCACAGGTTGCCATAATACATCATAGTACAGTGGATAAATGGTCTTGCAATGTTACATGGGCACTCATGTAGAATAATTGTATAATGGACTGTCAGTAGCCAAGCACTCAGTATCGCCCATACATATATCATCTGACTTCACTGACTGAGCACGTCAGCTTATAAACAATATTTCAGATGGCTTCTAAACCTAATCTCGTCTAGCGACGATTCTTCAACATAATGTTCAGCACATATTTTTCCATATAATAATATTGAACCGCTAGCAATGGGTTCTCATGTGTAGCAGTGATCTCTGGACTAAACAAGCGATAATACGGGCATCCCTTTTCTCTTCTTGAAAGTCACTACATGTTTTGGTTCCAAGATGGCTTCACTCGTGAGCTGTCACTCACGTTTGGATACAGATAATGAATCTGTCCTAAAGTTAGTCATTCATAAAACATTTCATTGCTCTGTAGATTTGATCATGAACAATTGACTGCAATCTACAGGATATAGTGCTGCTAGGAATCGAAGTCGTTTTCATCGAGTCAAATATATTCTCTTAGACATTCAAATCGTAACTATCGAAAATGGTGGCTTCGATCGAGAGTTCATAAGAGTATCTTTGATTACCTTGGTATAGGAAATATGAAACTGCCATTCCTTGGCAATACGACTAAACACTGGGGTAAAGCATACACGATAGGTTTAGACGACTATCACCTTCCCCACAAATACTGAGATCACTTTTTCCCCGGCGACAGGCCGACATGGAAAAACACAGTCCCTATCAGGACGAAGCCAAATCACACCACACTCTAGCGACACATCCGCCGAATAGCCTTCGACCTCTCTAGAGACAACAGAACATATAGTTCGACTTAGATATGTAAAGATATACAGATATAAGACAGACTCGTCCTACTCAGACAAACAATACACATAAATTCAGGCCATAGATATTCTGAAGCAAGAACAATCTATTATTACCCAAACAACGAATAAATCGCAGTAAAATGGATTTATCCGCGGAGTTTGATCGAAAGAGCCGACACAACTTTCAAGGGAAGTAACTCAATAATGACTTTCCCTTAAGCACTATTTTGCTTTCAAAATATTTGCGAAGATAACAAGAATACCAATGTATAATATTGTAAGATATCAAAGACTGCACGTAACAAATACCCATTACATCCTTGTGAAACAGCAGCACAGGTAAAAGTCAGTAAGCACCTGACTAAAAACCAGAGGAAGAGAGTTCAACAGGTTCTGGAGGAACATACAGATGTATTAACAGATAAACCAGGCCATACAAATTTGCTACAGTATGACATGAAACTGGTAGACTCAAACCCAATCTGTATGAGAGCCTATTCTATTCCGTTCGCGAAGGAGAAGGCATTGAAGGAAGAAATAGATTATTTGTTGAAGGAGGGGATTATTTCACACAGTGAATCATCTTTTAGTTCTAGTGTCGTTTTGTTGAGAAAACCGTCTGGGGAACACAGACTGTGCATAGATTACAGGAAACTGAATGCTGTCACAGAAGGACAAGTGGATCCATTACCAGACACAAAACAGTTATTTGCCAGACTGAACAAGGCCAAATACTTTTCAAAGGTGGATCTTAGTAAAGGCTATTACCAGATCCCAGTGAAGCCTGAAGTGAGACCTTATTTGGCTTTTAGCACTTCGGATGGACATTATGAATTCAACATGCTACCATTCGGACTGAAAAATGCTCCGAGTGTATTTTCAAAGATGATGCGCAAATTGTTGGATCCCCTGAATAACCCATGTATCACGAATTTCATGGATGATATTCTCGTCGCCACAGAGACATTTGAAGAACACATTGAAGCTCTAGAAATGTTATTTAATAGGCTTAGGGAGGCGAACTGAACTGCTAGGCCAACAAAATGTTGTATTGGATGCAAAGAGTTGGAATTCTTGGGACACACTGTATATCAGGGTAACATGACCCCTGACCCCAAGAACTTGGAAAAACTGCAGAGAGCACCTAGACCACAAACAAAAAAGGACGTGCGATCATTCGTGTCGTTATGCGGATTTTATCAAAAATATATCAAAGATTTTAACTCTATTTGTGCTCCTCTGACTGATCTGACTCGCAAGGGACTTCCAGATAAAATTATTTGGACTGCGCAAAGTGAATTAGCGTTCCAAGACTTAAAGGAAAAACTCACTAGCAAGCCTATTCTCAAACTGCCTGATTTGACACAGGACTTTGTCTTAAGAACCGATGCAAGTAATGTAGGACTCGGAGCGGCTTTGTTGCAAAGATCATCTTCACCTGATGGGGAACTGAAACCAGTCGCTTATGCAAGCCGCAAATTGAATAAGGCGGAACAAGGATACTCCACAAGCGAAAAAGAATGTTTAGCGTTAATCTGGGCAATAAAGAAGTTTCAAATCTATCTGTATGGTAGGACTTTTGTGGTCGAGACGGATCATCAGCCTCTCGTATTCTTATCTCAGGCTAAGCATGAAAACGCAAGATTGCTGAGGTGGTCTTTATTGCTTCAACCTTATCAGTTTAGTATCCAATATATCCCAGGCAAATTGAATGTCGGTGCAGATTTCCTCAGTCGGCACCCCTGTGATCAAAATTAGAGTAATGGCAGGCGTGAGGAGAGATTTTATCTATGTGTATCACTGGTTTTAGAACTTGCCGTAGGCATGTTTTCAAGTGGGGAGATGTGTCATAAAATTAACAGTGATACAACGTAAAAATATCTCCAAAGGATAAAATGTAGGAATAAAAAGAATGCGTAAGTTACTAGAAGGCATGATCGCCCACGCCGCGGGTCATCACCCGCCATGGAAATTATATTGCTAGAACTTTTACCCTTGGAACGGAATGAGAACGAAGATCAAAAGGAAAAATCTGACTGAAAGCGTGCTTGAAACTAGCAAGGCTAAAAAGATGCAATTGGGGGGGGGGGGAACGGAGGAAAAGTCACGTCCCCAAGTTGACACAAGGTAAAGAAATCGACAAAAGGGACCATAGTTATTATACGCAACAGTCATTTCTTGGACGCTTTTGCGATATTTTGTCCTTTATTTGAATTCAGCGGCAAACGTTTCACAGAAGATTCTAGAAAATATTTCGAAAAACCAACTAACCTTGAAAAGTAACTTTTTCTTAATAATGATGTTAGGAATATAAAACCTAGCTGGCCGGATGGCCCATCTTGAGCAGTGAAATAATATGCTTTCATTTATACAGACGGATAGATAATAAGAAAGATATTGACAAAAGACTGTGTTGTTCATATCAACGAACGACTGCATTGAAACAATAATGTCACTAATTTTCAAAAAAATTGTGGCCTTGAAGACGCAAGTGCTAAAATCTAGTTAGAATGAAAGAGAGAGGGTGTTAAGGAGAATTGTGGCTAAAAATAACTTTACAGGCAAAATTGTGTAGGGGAGGGCAGAGTTGGTTCAAAAAACAAGTGTGTTTTTTTGTGAAACGCAAGTAGAGACGGACGGACCAACAGACAAATATGCATACTTGACTGAGGTATGACTGAATTGACTTTTTGGTAGGATGTTTGAATTTGAAAAAAAGAAAAGGCGGTGATTGGCCATAGATGAATATATTATCGGCGCTCAGACGCGCATTTTTGCCATTCGTCATAAGTTGTCCTAGTAGACACAGTAAAATATTAAGTGGTGATTTCCCAGAAGCAAATTGAAGTAGTTAGAGGGACGCCATCCTAAAGCCAGCAGCTCAGCTGAGTTTTGCTAGCATATACTGTGTTCTATGTTCATAATTCTGGTAAGACTGAAATTATTTCTTTGTATATTTTAATATTTGTTTAAGGTTTCGAGTGATTTGATACTGCCATATCAAAATCTATCCCTTATAACAAGTAAGGATTCGCTCTAGACCCCCCGCCCTAGTTCAGGGTCTAGAGACAAATAAAATACATAAACTCCAGCAAGGATTATGATGGACAGATCAAGTGTTGAGATCAGTGGAACATATCACCTATCCTATTCTATGGCAGGAAGCTAATAAACATATTTCGGAATATGTAGTCTGGGAGAACTTATCCTATGTGAAACCAACTTGGTAAGATGTGCTGTATGGTCAGAGAGATTTGACCCGTCTATATGGTGTTGTTGTTGTGTAGTGTTATGTCCAGAAATGGTTTAGAGGATGGAATTCTGACACATGACTAATACTTTGATTGCAGAACTGTGAGTTTTTATTTGGCACCAATGTGGTGTCAAATGAGGTGTTGAATATTACAAGAGTGGACCCGTGCAGTAACATTTTGTCAGAGCAGCCTGATATAGCCCCCAAGCACGGAGAGGTGGGGCCACCAGACTTCTGATATTGCCCCCAAGCACGGAGAGGTGGGGCCACCAGACTTCTGATATTGCCCCCAAGCACGGAGAGGTGGGGCCACCTGATTCCAGCACCAGACTTACTCCTTCAAGTTACGTGAGAGTCTGGCCTGCTGAACACTCACCAACTTGATTTCTAACACACCAATTATAATACCCTCAATAAATGGGCAATGTGTAGTCGCTATAGATCGGGAGTGATGAGGCCACCCCAACAGCACATCCATAAATAGTTCTTCCCCATAAAGTACAACTATAAACAGTAGTAATATTAACTAGTCTTGTAACATACCTATGTACACGCTTTTCATTTATTATGCCATATATTCATGCATATCATTAATACTTTCAAAACCTTTCATATGTTCTGACCAAAATAAAACCTTGGTTCAGAACAAATAAATTTAAAGAAAATTTACTATCAAAATTTTACACAGCTTGAGTTAGTTCAGTGTGTTTTAAATTTTATTAATATTAGTAGACTTATTAAATATCTGTGTGTGTGTGTTTGTATATATTAATACAACACCTTACATTCAGTACCCTAGATTTTTTAACGTAGCCACATTCATTAGTAAAAAAAGATAGGTGTGAGGTCGTAGTGGTAGCAAGAAGGGCCTTCTGAAAATTCACAGCTATTTTTATCTCAGGAGCCTTCACAGCTGACCTCATGCATCACACTAAGTAATATCACCATCATACAATACCATCAAATCCACTACAGTCACCAAGTCCTCTGGTGCGACATTATCGTCTTTTGTTACATTGTTGCCTTGCGCGCGGGCTGCTTTCTTTATTGTTCCTTTTATTGTCTCGCCACGTAGACAACATCTAATTTTCTATGCCGCTCTCAAAGTCTACAATCTGTAATAACCCTCATGTTCGTCTCGAGAGTCCTTTGTTTTCAATCGCTCTGACGAGCATGCTATTGGGCACAAATGCTTTGACACAGTGTGTTCAAAAGGTGGATTAAACCCTCAAACGAATTATTTTTATGCCCGCGTGGACGTCTCCCTCGCCAACAATAACTTGTGTAACGAGGCCAGGTGTATTCTAAATAATAACGTAAAGTTTGGGGAAATATCAAAGATGTGATTTAAGTTACACTTAGGTATAGCACGCGATAATTTAAAAAAATTACTTTAAAAATGATGAAAGAGCACAAACGAGAGAGAAATAAAATAAGACGTTGATGAAAAAGGTAAAGACGAAAAAGTTAGGAACACTTTATCACAGCTGTCTTGGCACACATTTTTCCCACGTGACTTCACAGTGAAATGCCTCTATGCACTCTACAATCCCTATTGTTAACATAGTTGTTTTTTTCCTTACTAGTACTATTCTGACCTTCTACCAGTCCTTTGTGGCATTTCTCTCTACCGCTGCAGTATTTGAAATCCCGCCTATGCGTTGTAGGAGCCAATAAAAGATAAAGGTAATCCTAAAGCCGATACTGTTGTAGGGAAGTGAAACGTTACAGACTTCACTTTACTAGTATCCAGCATCCAGAGGTGGGGGTAACCAGTTCCCTTCCTCGCTGCCTTTTCCTTCCCTAACTCAAGAGCAAAGTCAGGAAACCATTTACAGCTGCTGGGTAGACTGGAGCGTGTCAATACCGTGAATCGAAGCTGGCACCTATGCCGCGAGTGACCAGTGCTCTAACCACTCTGTCAATCGGACGCTCTGGAGCCAATAGTTGATAATATATGATACAATGAAACAGTGGACAATTACCTGGAAGTACTCCCTGGGCAAGTTAGTTAATGTTGATTTAGTGTTGCAACACAACAAAGACGTTATTATCTGATACTATGTCTAGTCCATAACCCTGTTTTCTGGACCATAAGACGCGCAAGACCATAAAATGAACACCGGTTTCAGAAGTCTAATTATAAGAAATGTAATGTACTCACGGTATATATCTACTAAAGTTTAGTTAAGAAATTCATATTCAGCTTTGTCTATTCACTTATAATTTCTTAATTGGAAATGACTTTTAAAAAAAAACACGTTGACCTGATCTGTTACTGTGCTCCCATATATTTTCATTGATCATCATCATCACCATCATCACCATCATGCTCATTTCCCCTGTCGCTTCTTACGAATCAGGGACTCACGGCTGCAGCTTGTCCGTTGCGGGAAGCCTGCACCAACGCATGCATGTGCTTTTGCTGTGGTTGTTTCTGTAGCAATATGTTTTACATGATGAGGTTGCCAGCCCCGTGCACAACCTCATATTCGTCGCCTCTTACGAGTTGCCTGAGGAAGCAGTAGCCTTGTTCCTCTTAGTTTCCTCCCAGGAACTACATGGGACGTTCCCAATTATATTATTACTAGTAAATGTACCCGTCAAAATAATGACGGGGAAAGAACTACAGCAAACGTCTTAACCTTTCAGCATCTGTAGCACATTTAGAAGACGAGAACTCATTTTGTTGATTCTGAGTGAAGTTATTGTACTCATTTTTTGTAGTTTTGAAGAAAGAAAATTATATTAGCTTTTTTTTTTTTTCACGGGATATAATTTATCTTCTTCCATGTCGAAGATATCAGTAGTCATCCCCATACTAAAGCCAGATAAGGAAACACATGATGTCAGCTCATACAGGCCAATATCGTTAACATCGCATCTAGGAAAAATTCTAGAAACAATAGTCAACAGCAGACTAAAATTTCATCTAGAAAAGCATAATTTGTACAGTCCAACTCAGGCAGGCTTTAGAAGCCAACATAGTACAATACAGCAACTGTTGAGGCTAGAACATGATGTTAAATCAGGCATCAAAAGGAATGACAAGACAGTAGCAATATTCCTTGATGTAGCAAGAGCATATGATGAGTGTTGGAGGGAGGGTGCACTACATAAAATCAGGAAATTAGGTATAGAAGGCAGAACTTACAATTATTTAGAAAACTTCCTGCAGGATAGATACTTCACGGTACAAATAAACAATGATAGATCTGATGTGTATGAACAACAGAATGGAATCGCCCAGGGATCAGTAATATCACCATCTATTTTTACGATTATGGTTAACGACCTAGGCGACGAGTTTAAAGACTTAAAAAACATCCTATCTCAGTTTGCAGATGACGCTGCGATATGGAGAACGGGAAGAAATATCCCATTCCTCTATAAAACAGTACAAAAACAAATAGATAAAGTATCTGACTGGATGAACAAGTCGGGATTTAATCTAAACGTTAAAAAAACCATAGGAATGATTTTCAGTAGAGGGCGTGTAATTGAAAACAATATAATTGACACAAGCATTAATGAGCAAAAAGTATGCACAGCAAAATCAATTAGATTTCTTGGTATGGTACTAGACCAGCAACTAAACTGGTACAAACACATAGACCTATTAGTACAAAGCAGTAGGAGACTTATTAACATGCTAAGATATATGAAAGGAAGTGGTTGGGGCGCTTGCAATAAGACAATGTTAACCTTCTATAAATCATTTATTAGAGGCAAACTTGACTATGCCAGTGTTGTCTATCCATCAGCCGCCCCAAGCAATAAGAAAAAACTAGACACAGTCCAAAACCAGGCACTGTCAATAATAGCAGGTGCCTCAAAGGGAACATCAGCAGAGGCACTAGAAGTAGCGCTAGACATTATGCCCCTGGAGCTAAGGAGAAAAGAACTGAGATTCAGCTACTGGGCAAGAGTGGCAAAGAATCCAACTCACCCAGCACACAGAACCTTTGATAGGGGTAGCCAGTACATAGGCCACATTCCATTAAACCATAATAGATACCCGTTAGGGTGGAAAACAATGGATGAAGTGGATCAATACCCAGACCTATTTAATACGATAAACAGTAGTGCTCAGTATAAAGCAGTGTTTCTCAACCCTGATAGTAGCAACGCCCCCTTTTGACAACTAATATTTTAAAACGCCCCCCACCCTTTTAACACCCCCTTTCTCTTTATCGTGCGCGCGCGCACACACACACACGCACACACACACACACATATATATACATATATTCCACCATACTTTTAAAAAAGCTATCTTTTCTTATAATATAAAGAAAAAGAGAAAGCACATTTTTAAAAGCATAGTTATATAAAATATGAGTTTAAGTACGAAATTATATACACCACAAGTTCATTATCCTTGAATTACAAATTGGCAGAGCAAATGATATAAAATTTGTTCTTACAACTCTATAACTATCATATTCATAATCATATCATTTTAATAGCGCCTAAATGACTGCATATATATCTTCAGATATGAATATTTAAGCCTCTCTTTATGCAACCACTTTAAACATGAAAAAAATTGGAAAAATTATTAGTTAATATTAATGATATAATTATATTAATGTGACAGCGCCATCTTGAGATCTGTCGTTCTCGGCGCTGGCCCCATCTGGTCAGCCATATTGTCTCTGTGGTTTAGTGCCTGTTCACCCCGTTATCTTCAAGCAGATTTATTACAGGGCCATAATAAAGCCTACATATTAGTTGTGTTTTTGCTCTAGAAATAGTTGTGTAAATCAGTATTTTCATGCATTCTAGAGCAATTATCGCGTGTGGCGCAGATTAATACGCGTAGCGCGCAGTAAGTTGAGTGGTTAGGCCAGGGCTTATAAAAGGGGTAGCAAGCGGCGAAACTGGTCTATTGTTGAGACAGCCGCCCAGTGAGAACAGACGAAGAAGACAGACAGAGCCAAGCTGTAAATGCCTTAAGCACGTGAGTTAATTTAAATTAGCATTAGTTTTCTAGGATTCTGAAATTATATCGATGTGGCTATTTTAATGTTTAATGAGATAAATAGGTAGATAGATAGATGTGAAAGTTTAAGAGCGATTAATTCATTCTTCAGAAAGGCAGATATAGTGTGAGCCTATTTCACTGGAATTTAGATAAGATTAACGATAGCAAGATAGCAGCCTCGTGGTGATAAAAAGCGACGCCAGCGAGTAGATATATATATATATATATATATATATATATATATATATATATATATATATATATATATATATATATATATATATATAATATAGAACCACTATAGCGTGTATAACAAAATTCCCAAACACACGCTAAAAAACTAATGAGCATGATGATGCAGGCACCAGGCTCATAACGCATAAACAATGCGCTGACGGAGGGCGTAAACAATTACAATGCCATAAAAATAAATAGGTATGACTTCATATAACATGAACAAAAATTACAAAAGCCATTCCTAATAATAAATTATCAAATTAGAGGTGTCATTAACGTATTATACTTTAACATTGTGATGTACAGTAATATAGAGACACCAACATATATCTACTAAAGGATATTAAACATAGCATCATATCTTTAACATAATATCGAATACTAGTTTACAGCATTACTAACTATCCATAACAAATGCAACAAAGCGATGATATGCAGAGTCCCAGAACAATGTGGTAGCGTCTATTCCTAATGGTAGACAGGGACATCACATGAATGGATACTTGTAAACTGTAGAGATTCTCCGTATACCAGCTATTCGCTGTGAGAAAATATAAATGAAAGACATGTGTTTGACAACTGTAGGATTCTACAATATATAACAATTGCAATTCCTACCTATTAAATGTGGCCATGTAAACTACCGGCCTTTATATAGCGCTTAATTAAACCTTCTTCCGTTACATTAGAGACGGCACCCGAGAAGGTACTACAAAGTGCTTAGCAGAATGTATTAAATAGAGTCAAACAAATGTAATAACAGACTGTTAATGTATAACAGTGTTATGGGTATATAACAAACTCCGATATGTATAAGAAAATACAGGCATGAGTGTCAAATAGAATTATGTGGGCATCGAGACAGTATGTCTGCCATAACATTATCCGCACCACGAATAGCTCGAACAGAGAAGTGAAAAGGTTGAAGAGCAATAGCGTATCGAGTTGACCTAGAACTCTTCAAGTCTTTACTCTGAATTGCAGTGAGGGCTTTTTGGTCTGTTTCTACAATGAAATGGGCGCCAAGAAGGAATCTCTGAAATTTAAGTATCGCCCAGACCATAGCCAATAATTATCGGTCTAGTACCGAGTAATTCCGTTCTGCTGCATTCAGCTTTCTAGAGACATACATTACCGGATGCAGAGTTTCATCATACTCCTGCATCAATGCGACCCCAATCCCTGTGGATGAGGCGTCGCTGCGAAGAACGAAAGTCTTACTTGCAGTTGGTAATCTTAAGATAGGGTAAGATGAAAATAGTGTTTTAATTTTATCCAATGAAGATTGGCATTCTGGGGACCAGCGTACCATATTAAGTGACCCCTTCTTCAGAAGAGTTGAGAGAGGTGCAGTGATAAACGATAGGTTTGGAACAAATCTTCCATAGAATTGTATTAAACCTAAGATTCTACGGACTTGCCTTTTTTGTCTTAGGCGTAGTGATGTTTAAAATTTTAGAAGTGTTATGGTCTTCCGTCCGTAAGAGACCATGACCCACAGTGTCCCAAAAAAGAAATCTCACTAAATCCAATATGGGCTTTGGATGGTTTAGCTGTAAGGTTATGAAAGCGTAGAGTAGATAACAGTTCATATGGACCTAAAAAGTAATCTTCCCAAGAATCACTAAAAAGACAAATATCGTCCAAGTAGGCAATAACATCCGAACGATGTGAAAGGATACGACGCATCATGCGTACAAAAGTAGCTGGGGCATTCATAAGGCTGAAAGGCATGAAGTTCCATTGGAACAAACCCCTAGGTGTCGAGAAAGCAGTAAGAGGTTTGGCGCGTTCGGTAAGAAAAATAAAGAAACTCAGAAGATATAGATATGTACTAACAATTAAGTTCGTACATGTGGGAAGGAAAACGCTAGTCTTGGTAAAGGAGTTGCAATAAATGTGACTTGATGTAGATTCAGTCGTAGTACTACAATTACTGTTTGTGTCAGACAAAATCGAAGGATTTTCTTCTACAATAGTGATTAAAGAAGAATCAGTTAAAGTTGCGACATACTGAGGTATGTCGAACTGGGCTTAAAGAAGCACCAAAATTATCATGATGAACAAGAGTATTGTCCATATCGCAAGATTGCACAAAATTAGCAGAATGTATCACTTCCGCAGAATGTACGTGGTGAAAAGATTTTGGCATAGTAGCGGCAGTAAGATTATGTTGCTGTTCCCAAGCAGCAATTTGTACAGGCGTACACACCTTTACACCATGTATGTGTCCGACAGTAAGGTCGGCGATAGGTGCTCTGAGCAAACATGCGTGTATACAACCAGTGAAAAAAGGTGTGGTAATGTGGACTATGGCAGTCGGAAAAGTCTCAACTGTCCCACCGAATGCCACACATTTCACCATATTACCAGTTGCGCAAGATGGATGAACTAGAGACTGTCTAACCCCAACAGTCGTGCATCCAGAATCAAAAGGAACTGAGACTGGATCATTATTCACGAAACCTTTATGTAGGATAAGAGACCCTCTTCCGTCATGCGCGGCTGCTGCAGGAAGAGCAGGTAGAGGATGACCACAACTCAAAGTAGATATAGTTGTAGGTTCGAACAAAGTTGTGCATTGTGGACACTTTGATGCTCTCTCGAAATCGAAAGCATAGCAAGCATTAGCATTAGCGGTATTATTACCATTGTCACCCTGATTATTCATACATTGAGATTCTTGTTGAGCAGAGTAACCATGGTGGCATGACCTATTATTATGTTGCGATTTACCGCGACTATTATGGTTTCTTGAAATCATTGTTATTTTGTCTATTGAAACTATTGTTCTGGTCTGAACCAAAGTTTCCATGGTTGCGATTGACATTTTCACATTGATCAAAATATTTCTTAGATGTGTTTTGTTGTCCACCTGAAAAGGTATTATAGTTTCGATTACCTCTATTGTAGTAACCTCTCCTAAAGTTCCTATAATTATTAGGACCAAAATATTGAGGACTATTAGATTGTCTCCAGTTTCTAGAAGAAGAGTCATTACGAGAAGGATCTCCTTGGTTCTGTCGAAAATTATCATTACTCCTTCTATCAAAGTTGCGCTGAGCACCTTGATATTTACAACGAAAATTAGGACCATATGGCGCTGCTGAAGCCACAGGTAAACCTTCTTTGGCCTTAGAATTACTAACAGTTACATCTGGGTGTGCAGTGACATATTGGCAACAATATTGTTCCATATCTTTTAGGTTTGTAGGCTTACGCTCATGTAAAAAGGCAAGAAAAGACCCATTAACTGATGACATGACTTTGTCGCGAAGCAATAAGTCCATAAGTGCTTCATATGTGTATTCAGTCTTTGACAGCTCGACCCAACGTGAAAATGTTTGACGTATCTTTGAGATAAAATCTGAAAATTCTACCCCAGTCTCTGGTAGCATATTCTTAAAGCGAAGACGATAACCGTCTTCATTAAGCTGATATTTCTTTAATAAGGCCCCTCTGGCAACATCATAATTAAACTTGTCATGGCCTTCTACCATACTTATAGTATTCAATGCTTCACCTTTAAGTATCATCATAAGTTGTGCAACATATTGTGATTTGTCTACCTTATGAGTTTTGCATGAAAGTTCAAATCTATTTAGATAGAACGTTATATCGTCACAGGTAGAGTTGAAAGCAGGTAGTTTGACCTTATAAGTACCAGCATTTGTCTTATTAGAAGTTGCTTGATTATTTGAATCATTTTGCGAATTACTCATATTCGCCAACTTTAATTTCTCCAACTTCAAACCTACCATTTTTTCCTCATGTTCCATTTTCTGTTTTTCTTTTCTTTCTTCAGCTTCCTTTTCTGATTTCCTGTGCTCCACTTCAGCTTGTAGCTTCTGTTTTCTTTCTTCAGCTTCTAGCTTCTTCTGTTCTATCTCCATTTGGAATTTTCTCTCATCTGCTTCTCTTTGTTGCTGAACTTCTAATTTCTTCTCCTCTATCTTTTGTCTCTTTTCTTCAGCTTTCTGCGCCTTGGCATATTCCACAAGTGCAAAATCTTCTAAGTTATCTCCAGTTTTGCCAAGGGCTTTCCCTTGCTCAATAAAATAATCTAAGGTAGACATTATGTCTAATAATATACTATAACACCTTGTATAATATATATTATCTCAGAAACTCACTTAATCCCAACCTCAGTGGGAGACAAGTCTTTATCAAAGAACTTGTACAATAACTTGATTACAATATCAACAATAATCACCTCTATCTATAGTTCTTTATATTATTAATAGTGCATTACCTAGTATGTATTTAGACAGTGTATGACAAAATCAACTATACATACAAAAATAACAAGGACAAGATATCAATCACAAACGAAAACGTTCGCAGGAATCAACAAAATAATAAAGCAGAACTAAAGAGGAATGTTACAAAACTTGTAATGACAGCTGCGAAATATAACGATAAGACAATAACAACACAGTGTATAAACGAAAAAGGTGTAAAGAAATAAACGATAGGAAGAGAAGGCGAACAAATACAAACAAATTAATCAAAACCAAAGAACAGAGAAAAATAGACGAAAACAACACTAACACATGTCGTCACAGCTAAACAAAAATAGCAACAAAAGTCGCTAGCGATTTATACTGAGGGAGATTCGCAATGGTCCCTAAAGAACGCTCACAGTAGGCCCTCGGTTAAGTGGGATGTACCCTACTGGAGTCACCGCCCAACCGAACCCGCAGAAATGCTAAAACATATATAACATATAAAATACATGTAAAATTAAATATGAAAATATAGATTTATGGAAGGCTTAATTCAGACACAATATAAAGGCTCAGTTCACAAACATAAAGCCACTTATCTGATACTGGCGAAAAAACTCCTGGCCTCTGGAACAACAACAATGTAGTTCTCAGCACTAAGACGATCCACATCTGAAAGGATATCGGACTTGAATTCGACACGACATCAACAATGGCACAGGAACTTGCTTCCAAAATGACAGTGTTGCGGTCAGTTTACTGAGTCTATAGTATGTTAAAATGTACCTGCTTAATTTTGGAGACTTTAATTTAATAGATTCTTGATCAAAGTGGAGGTACTCATGTTTTACTGGGATTGTAGTTAACAGTGGTGGTTGCCCCACTTGTCTGTTAACACAGCGTCTAATTTTAGAACCGATGTCAGCATTTCCTGATATGTTCGCCCACCTGAGCTTAGCTCAAGGGTCTAGCGTCTCACGACGCATGCGCAACTTTCTGGCGCGATTTAAGACAGACTGTGTTAGAGGAGTCGAGCTGTAGTTTTGAAAGGGTCAAGGCGGTTTTAAGAAGGTCCTCTGTGTGTTCGACCAAGATGTTTAAAGATTGTTTCCCATGTTATATTCTGATGCGCCTAGGAGGCGAGTGAGTTTTGTGATGTTTATTCTGAAGGGACATTAAGGTAATTTACCCTTAAACCAGTTTCCCTCTTTTGCCAGAATTATATATGACTTTTTGTAGCCAGCTAGTGACTTTTCCCTGGGCTGGAAAGAGTCCATCTAAGAATACTAGCAATGGAGCTCACGAAGTATTCTAATATTATATGCACTGGGTTTTGTGTATGCCGGAAGAACTTTATGTATTGACTGTATCCCGCTATTTCCGGCGATACCATTTGCACAAGGTATGACACCTTGTTTGCTGAAGAAATACCACAGAGGCCATTATATCTAGGGGCCCGCCATATTGTGCGGCCTGCTGAAGACCCGAGAACATACCTGACTTGCTGATGTCAGAAGGGAGTTTGTTTAAACTCACATAATCAAGACCCGTTCCCAATACGGGGTATTTTGCTGTAGCTGACGAAAAGGGGATTGAACGAGGTCAGCTTTATTTATATATATATGCACAGCTTATGGATGAACTGTTGTGTACACTATGTCCTGAGTTGTCAAATGACTATTTATATTGATGTCGGCATACCTGTCGTTGTGGTGTATTAAAGTCTATCAAACGTCAGAGGTGTTTCCACTCTCTATGAATTAATACATGTATTTCTACCAAAGTGTGATGTCAGTTAGATGCCTGTCTTTCACGAACCATCATACACCCATTCGCACTCATTGATGTCTACACACACTTTATTACTGCAACACCTCAACACTCTTAAGTCAGGAGAACGAACGCCAGTATCGTTGCGGCCAACCAGGGCCTATTACATTTAACTACTACATTTACGGTGGTCACATTCATGCCACGGACACCTACTACGCTTCAACGAACATTGACCATTTCTGACTGTTACATGTAAAATAGCCGTTTACATTTACGGCGCTCAAATAGCCCTTTACATTATGTTTGCCAGCTTGATGGGGCTATTTTGGAAGATAACAAGTTCGTCTACAATTGAGAGTACTCAGCGCTGTGTAGTTTGTTGACACATCGGCTACCCCAGCTAATCAAGACGAAACTAGGTCAGGAGGTCAAGTTACTGTACCTTCGTACCTGCTGTATTCATTAGGTCAAGTGCCGTTACTATCATTGTTACTAGTATTTTGGAAGCAAGTTCAGATGTATTTTCAGCGTTGGATCCCCTAATCTTCAGAATGCTGACTATAGTTCTTCATCGTTGCTGTTGTTGACGATAGGATTGTAAAGATAAGTGGCCTGTTTATCGTTGTGAACTGTGCCTTTGTATTGTGTTTGAACTAAGCCTTCCGCATTTACACATCCATTTTATGTTTACATGTTTACATGTTATCTGTATATTGATATTTCAGCGGGTTTACGATTGGGCCGTGTCTTGTGGTAGGATATCCCACGTAACAGAGGGCCTACTGTAAGCGTTCTTTAGGGACTGTGCAAATTTCCTTTAGTGGAAATTGCTAGCGACATTTGTTGCTATTCTTGTTTAGTTGTGACGAGGTGTACTTTTCTTTGTTGTTATTGTCATATTTTTTTTGCTGTTCTTTAGTTTTTTTATTTGATTTGTTTGTATCTGTCATCCTCCTCTTTCTTTCATTTAGTTCTATACAACCTTTGTGTTTATACACGGTTGCGTAATGTGTTTTGTTTACTTTTTGCAGTTATCATCACATGCTTTGTGATATTTTCTTTAGTTCCGCTTTAATGCTCATTTGATTTCTGCGAATGTTATCGTATTGTCCTTGATGCTTGTTCTTTGTTTATGTTGTTCTTTGTTGTCATACGCTGTTTATATATTTATATTTAGTCATACACTATTGGTACTATAGTGTACTCAGAATATAGAGGTGATTATTGGTGTTATTATCATTGAAGTGATTATACAAGTTGTTTATTAAAGACTTGTCTCCCACAGAGATTGGGATAAAGTGAGGTGATTATACAAGGTCTTTAGTAAAGACTTGTTACCATTAAGGTTGAAATAAGGTAATTTATTATTTCAGGATACTGATCTCATATTATTAGACATAATGTCTACACTTGAGTACTTTATTGAGCAAGGGAAATCCCTCGGTAAATCTGGTGAGAAGTTTGAAGAATTCGCGACTGTTCAGTATGCCAAGGCATTGAAGTCGGAAGAAAAAAGACAGAAAATGGAAAATGAGCAAAAGAAAATAGAATCTGAGAATTTAAGATTGTAGATACAAGCAGATGAACGGAAATTCCAGATGGAAATGGAAAAACAAAAAAGAGAAGCTGAGGCTGAACAGAAAAAGAGAGAAGCTGAGGCTGATGCTGTAAATAAAAGGTTAGAAAGAAAAGCAGAGGAAAAAAATCCAGCTACAAAAAGAGGCTGAAGATAAAAGATTAGAAATGGAGGCTGAAAATAAAAGATTAGAAAGAGAGGCTGAGGAGAGAAAAAAGAAAATGGAAAATGAAAATAAAAGGTTAGAAGATGAGGAGAGAAAAGCAAAAATGTAACATGAAGAAAAACTCTTAGCTTTGGAGTTAGAGAAATTGAAGTTGATGAATATTGGTAATGCTAATGATCCAAATAATCAGTCAACTTGGATAAGTCAGAGTATGTTAATCAGTTGTCAGAGATACTTAAGGGTGAAGCTCTGACTATGTTAAGCATGGTAGATGAGCCTGACAAGAATAATTATGAGGTTGTCAGGGCAGCCTTATTAAAGAAATATCAACTTAACGAAGACGGTTATCGTCTTCGCTTCAAGAATATGTTACCTGAAACTGGTGTAGAATTCACAGAATTCATCTCAAAGATACGTCTCACATTTACACGATGGATTGAGCTGTCTAAAACAGAACATTCATATGAAGCCCTTATGGACTTATTACTTCGAGACAAAGTTATGTCATCTGTCAATGAGTCTTTCTTGCTTTTCTACATGAGCGTAAACCTAAGAATATAAAGGACATGGAAGAATATTGTTGCTAGTATGTCACTGCGCACCCTCATGTAACTGTTAGCAATTCTAAAGTTAAAGAAGGTTTGCCAGTTGCTTCTGCAGCACCATACAGCCCTAACTTTCTTCTTAAATTTCAAGGTGCTCAACACAACTTCAATAAGAAGAGCAATCGTAATTATGATCAAAATCAAGGCAATCCATCACATAATGGTTCTTCTTCTAAGAACTGGAGACGAGCAGACAGTCCTCGTAATTTTGGGTCCAATAATTATGGACACTTTTGCAGAGGTAGTCACAATAGGAACTATCCAGGCTATTCTTCGCGGAGACAGCGAAACCAAATTGGTGGATACTCTAATCAATGGGGAAATGACAATAGTGACTATGGAAACTTTGATTCGAACCAGAACTATGGTCACAGTAGAGCAAACAATGACAATTTCAGAGGAAATAATAATCGCGGTAGATCTCAACATAACAAACATAGATCATATCACCAGGCAAACTCTGTACAACAAGAGTCTCAGGGAGCATGTGGTCAAGTGAATGGTAATAAAAACTCAAATGCTATCCCTTGTTCTGCTTTTGATTTTGGGAGGGCATCTCAATGCCCCCAATGCACAACATTGTTTGAACCGACTACTGTAACTACTTTGAGTTGTGGTCACCCTCTTCCCGCTCTCCCTGCTACAGTTGCGCATGACGGGAGAGGATCTCTTGACTTACATAAAGGTATAGTGAATAATAATCCAGTCTCAGTACTTTTTGATTCTGGATGCACTACTATCGGTGTTAAGCAATCTCTTGTAGATCCTACCTGTGCCACTGGGAAAGTGGTCAAATGTGTGACATTTGGTGGCACTTTGGAAAAACATCCAACTGTTATCATTCACATTGCTACTCTCTTCTTTACGGGAGATGTCTACGCGCGTCTTCTACCGAACCCTATTGCGGATCTTATCATCGGTCGTATTCACGGAGTTAAGGAATGCACCCCGCAGCAGATTGCTGCTTGGGAAGAGCAAAATATCCAAGCTGCCAATGCAGTGGTCACAAGAGCAGAAGCTCTTAATATGCCTCAAACTTCATCAACTGAAAGTAATGAAGTGCATAGCCAAGATGATCACTTGGTAATTTCGCGTGACTCTTTCATAAAATTGCAAGAAGATGATCCTTCTTTAAAAAAATTCTTCATTCTTGCAAAAAAAGGTGATCCGAATCAGAACACAAATCGCAAATCTTGGATTACAATGAAGAATGACGTACTTGTACGTATGGTACAAGACTCGTCTACGTCTATGCATTCACAAATTCTCGTACCCAAGAGTATAAGAGTGCAAATTCTGCAACATGCACACGACTCTCAGTGTGCTGGACATATGGGTTTTTCCCGTACTAAGTCGAGAGTTCTTGCGGCTTTCTTTTAGCCATTTGTTAATAAAGACATACGTATTTATTGCCGATCTTGCAAAATATGTAAAGAAGTTAAATCAAGAGGCCCACGGCTGTAAAAATTCCTATTCGGCCGTTTCAGAAAATGGCAATAGATATTATTGGCCCGTTTAAGATTAAGTCAGCCAGAGAACATCAATTTATCCTAACATGTGTTGATATGTGCACACGTTGGCCAGAGGCTATACCTCTTAAGAGCATCTCCACTGTCGATATCGCAGACGCTTTATGGCTGATATTTTCTCGTTTGGGATTTCCCAGAGAAATATTGTCAGACCATGGCACACAATTAATATCAGACACTATGTCGCAGGTGATGTCTACTCTGCATATTAAAAGGTCTCTGAGTAGTATTTATCACCCAATGTCTAATGGGTTAGTCGAACGTCTGAACAGAACACTCAAGAACGTACTTGGGAAGATAACTGAGGATCATCCTCAGGATTGGGACAGGGTTTTACCCGCGGCTCTCTTTGCATATAGAGAGGTCCCCAATGAACATACACGTTTTTCTCCGTTTGAACTTGTCTTTGGCGCGCGACCGCGCGGTCCTATGTCTTTGCTTCATGATCTTATAACTGCTGATAATATTAACTATGACACACAATCTTCATATGAGTATGTCATTGCTCTCAGGCAGAAGATTATAGAGGCATGCAAACTAGCAACTTCCTCGTCCGAATTTCCTAAAGAAAACGCAAGGCAGTTTGGAAATAAGAATAGATGCCTACGACAACTTTGTCCTGGCGACAAAGCACTTGTTTTGCTCCCTTGTAGGGAAAACAGACTTCTTATTGCATGGAAAGGTCCATATACAATAGTCTCAAGAATTTCCGATGTCGACTATGTTGTCGATATTGACGGAAAGCATAACACTTTTCATATAAATATGCTTACGGAATTTCATGAACGACCAGACTATTTGCAGCCTATTTTCCAGGCTACGGACGATTCTCCAGTCCCACATGGTCATTACTCATCCCTGTCGGTAATACAGGATGAGGATACTATTTTCTCGGATGTTAATCTTCCTCTTCCAGTGATTCCACTTCATTCTACAGAATCATGGAAAAACGTTACCGTTTCTCCTAATTTATCAACTGAGGAACAGCGACAGGTTTCTTCTATGTTACAAACTTTTCAGGATGTCCTTACCGACATTCCTGGACACACACATGTCATTGAACATGACATAATACTTACCGACCCAAATCCTATCAGGGTCAGACCTTACCCTATCCCTATTCATTTTCAAACACAAGTCGAGAAAGAATTGGATAAAATGATACAATTGAAAATAATTGAACCATCCACCTCAGCATATTCTTCGTCCATGGTTATTGTTCGAAAGAAAGACAATAACATACGCCTTTGCGTCGATTATCGCAAATTAAACCAAGTTACGAAATTCGATGCCGAACCTACGCCTTTGTTAGAAGATCTACTTATTAGACTTTCTAATTCTCGATTCTTTACCAAACTCGACTTGTCAAAAGGTTATTGGCAAGTTCCTTTAACTGAACGACCCAAACCTCTCACTGCTTTCTCAACACCTAGGGGTTTGTTTCAATGGAATTTCATGCCTTTCGGCCTTATGAACGCCCCAGTTACTTTCGTACGCATGATGCGTCGAATTCTCTCATATTGTTCAGATGTCATTGCTACTTGGACGATATTTGTCTTTTCAGTGATTCTTGGGAAGATCACTATTTGGGTTTATATGAGTTACTGTCTACTCTACGCGAGCATAATTTGACTGCATAACCCTCTAAAGCCTATGTTGGGTTTAGTGAAATTTCTTTCCTGGGTCACCGTGTTGGTCATGGTCTCTTGAAGACAGAGGACCACAACACTTCTAAGATAATGAACATTTCTATTCTTAAGACGAAGAAGCAAGTACGTAGTCTCTTAGGTTTAATACAATTTTACGGGAGATTCATTTCGAATCTATCTTCGATTATGGCACCTCTTTCAACCCTATTAAAGAAAGGGTCTCCT
This sequence comes from Oreohelix idahoensis, assembly GCA_024509875.1. Taxonomy (NCBI): domain Eukaryota; kingdom Metazoa; phylum Mollusca; class Gastropoda; order Stylommatophora; family Oreohelicidae; genus Oreohelix; species Oreohelix idahoensis. The sequence continues at coordinate 51,906 of JAMPIV010017597.1, forward strand.
AATATGGTGCGCTGGTCCCATGAATGCCAATCGTCATTGGATCAGATTAAAGATTTATTCTCATCTCCTCCTATCTTAAGGTTACCTACTACAGATAAGACTTTTGTTCTTCGTAGTGACGCCTCATCCACTGGGATCGGGGCGGCATTAATGCAGGAGTATTCAGAAACTCTGCATCCTGTAATGTATATCTCTAGGAAACTGAATGCGGCAGAAAGGAATTACTCGGTTCTAGACCGTGAATTGTTGGCTATGGTTTGGTCAATCCTTACGTTACAAAGATTCCTTCTTGGTGCGCATATCATTGTGGAAACCGACCAAAAAGCTCTTACAGCTGATCAGAGTAAAAACTTGAAGAGCCCGAGATCCACTCCATATGCCATTGCTCTTCAACCTTTTCATTTCACGGTACGAGCTATCCGTGGTTAGGATAATGTCATGGTGAATATACTGTCTAGATGCCCACATGACTCCACTTAACTCTTGTGTCCTAAATTTCCTGATACACGTCTAGACTTATGACAGTTCTCTACTATAACAATATATGTTAGCACATTTGTGTTCACCTTAGAGTTGTAAATTAGGTGATTTCTTTCTCAGTTACCATCTTTGGTATAACGGAGGAAGGTTTGGTTCCCACAATATAAGGAACGAAAGTTCGCAAAGCCACAGTTTATAGTTAAGAATGAATGTTTGATTGCTGTATTTTAGAAAATCTAACGGTTATCATATAGAATTGTGTTATTTGTATTTTCTCAGCAGAATCATTACTGTTGCTGGGAGAATCTTTACATGTTCTCAACCGTGATGTATTACGATGTCCATTCTTACCAGTCGGACGACACTATAGATGCGCCCGCTTAGACTATGATCTGGGACATCATTTATTAGCTACATAGTTAATATTATATATAATATTGTATTAAAGCAGATACTGCATGTTAGAATGATGCACCTTTATTTGTTAAAGTGATTCTATAACTATACTGCGGTACACTAAGATATTGACACCGCTATTTTTTGACGATTTTTCCTTTGCTAAACAAGGAAATAAGGTACTTGATGTGATGTATACAATGATATATTTGTAACTTTGCCAGCATTGTAGTGTACGTTGATGGCACCTCCCTGGATATGTGTATACTTAGAGAAATGCTTTCTCTAATGGGCTGAGATATATTCTCACCTGACGCTCCATGCGTCGAGTTAGCCTCATATTAGGCGTTATATTTATTTGTGATACTTCTCATCTGCGCATCATTTGTGCGTTATGAGCTTGTTGTATCTTGCTCTTGGATGTATTTAAAAAAAAAATGTTTCATTATTTTTCCCGGGGGGTGCGGTAAACTGTTGCGGTCAGTGTGCTGAGTCTATAGTATGTTAAAATGTACCTGCTTAATGTTGGAGATTTTAATTTAATAGATTCTTGATCATAGGGGAGATACTCATGTTTTACTGGGATTGTAGTTAACAGTGGCGGTTGTCCCACTTGTCTGTTAACCCAGCGTCTAATGTTAGAACCGATATCAGATTTTCGTGATATGTTCGCCCACCTGAGCTTAGCTCAAGGGTCTAGCGTCTCACGACGCATGCGCAACTTTCTGGCGCAATTTAAGACAGACTGTGTTAGAGGAGTCAAACTGTAGTTTTGAAAGGGTCAAGGCGGTTTTAAGAAGGTCCTCTGTGTGTTCGACCAAGATGTTTAAAGATTGTTCCTCATGTTATATTCTGATGCGCCTAGGAGGCGAGTGAGTTTTGTGATGTTTATTCTGAAGGGACATTAAGGTAATTTACCCTTAAACCAGTTTCCCACTTTTGCCAGAATTATATATGACTTTTTGTAGCCAGCTAGTGACTTTTCCCTGGGCTGGAAAGAGTCCATCTAAGAATACCAGTAATGGAGCTCACGAAGTATTCTAATATTATATGCACTGTGTTTTGTGTATGCCCGAAGAACTTTATGTATTGACTGTATCCCGCTATTTCCGGCGATACCATTTGCACAAGGTATGACTCACCTTGTTTGCTGAAGAAATACTACAGATGCCATTATATCTAGGGGCCCGCCATATTGTGCGGCCTGCTGAAGACCCGAGAACATACCTGACTTGCTGGTGTCAGAAGGGAGTTTGTTTAAACTCACATAATCAAGACCCGTTCCCAATACGGGGTATTTTGCTGTAGCTGACGAAAAGGGGAATTGAACGAGGTCAGCTTTATTTATATATATGCACAGCTTATGGATGAACTGTTGTGTACACTATGTCCTGAGTTGTCAAATGACTATTTATATTGATGTCGGCCTACCTGTCGTTGTGGTGTATTAAAGTCTATCAAACGTCAGAGGTGTTTCCACTCTCTATGAATTACTACATGTATTTCTACCAACGTGTGATGTCAGTTAGATGCCTGTCTTCCACGAACCATCATACACCCATTCGCACTCATTGATGTCTACACACACTTTATTACTGCAACACCTCAACACTCTTAAGTCAGGAGAACGAATGCCAGTATCGTTGCGGCCAACCAGGGATAATTACATTTAACTACTACATTTACGGTGGCCAAACTGAGCCCGTCACATTCATGCCACGAACACCTACTACGCTTCAACAAACACTGACCATTTCTGACTGTTACATGTAAAATAGCCTTTTACATTTACGGCGCTCAAATAGCCCTTTACAGACAGTAACAACGATGGTACAGGTATTGGCTTCCACAATGACAGTAACAACGATGGTACAGGAACTGGCTTCTTCCAAAATAATAGCAACAACGATGGTACAGGAACGTATCACAGTAGTTCATGTAGGATGCTGTAGATCTTTAGACGCGAATGTCGTGGGTTCGATCCCCATACTGGCCACCACTGATAACTCACGTTATATTTACACCACTGATAAGTGTGTGCCACCACTGTTGATAGTTACAGTCCTGTTGAAAGTGTTGTTTTAACGTGAGGATTGAAGATGGTATATAAATATAAGTGGTGCCACAGCAGAACGAACGAACGAACGAACGAACGAACGAACTTTATTTTCAAAGGGTTGAGAATTGGGCACGCAGGCCCGTCTGACGATAGGTGTACTGCATTGTTGGTAGTTGGTACTGCTACTGGTGTATATATGTTGACATAAACGCCCACACAGGGCTACTGTAAATAGGTTACGCAGACGTCACATTCATACAGGACGATGAAGTCAGGAAGCGTAGAACGACTGGTGACGTTTCCAAACATTTATTACAGTACAATATAACAACACGCTGACATCGTCATATACATAGTCATCTGAACCAAGGTTCAACACATCATAGACGTAATCACACGTCAATACACCTTTGGCAAAAACATAGGCCGCTTGAACAGCGGGCTTACAGATATAGTTCACTGATACTCTGGTACAACCTATGGCAAGAATAGGCCGCCTTGGACAGCGGGCTTACATCAATAATTCATCGATCATTTGGCTCAACAACTTTGGCAAAAATAGGCCGCCTTGGACAGCGAGCTTACATAAAGTTTCATTGATCATTTGGCTCAACAACTTTGGCAAAAATAGGCCGTCTTGGACAGCGGGCTTACATAAAGTTTCATAGCAATGCAAATAAATTCAAAATGTCTTCTTTACCTGCTCTGCCTTCCATGAATCAAACACCAGAAAACACTTGCCATTTCCTAGGCTTATAACTCCAAGCCGGAATCTCATTAAAGGGGATCTTAAAAATAATCTAATCACAGAAGACTCTGATCCATTAAGACACTTAGCCAGAGCAAAAACGCTGAACAACTTGTCAGCTCGAAACACCAGGCGACTTTCTCAGAAACAATCGTCTTCCCGTCGCGCCTAAATCCTAGCGCATGCGCAAATGAATCGCGCGACCTGAGTTCGTTCACTCCAGGAATGTACACGAAACTGTTCCCAGAAAATCTACGAACAGAACCTTAGACGGGCATATCGCTGGACACAAGTAAGCCCAAGGAGATATAACAACAAAACAAGAATGTACTCGAAGCTGTTCCAGGAAAATCTACGAACAGAACCTTATATGGGCATATAACTAGACACAAGTAAGCCCAAGGGGATACAACAACTAAAACCACCTTTTCCCCGAAAATAAAACTACTGGTAACCTCCCTTAGACCACAAATATAAGAAGATGTGAAAAGAGGGCACATTAAGACAAACTGACACTTAACACATCTCCAAAAACTCTCAAGAAAGCATCATTAAGAAACAAATAAAACAAATAACCAGTGAAGTGAAAGGCATAAAGGAAAAATCTAGAAAGAAGTTAAAATTAAAACACTCATAAACAGTAAAGAAGATGACAACACAGAAGAGACAGGACAACAACTCATCCAAACCAGACAGGTACTAGAAGAAATAAAAACAGCACAACAGGCAATAGAGAGAGACTTCAAAAAAATAGCAGAGATAAAAGAAGCTAATGAAGAAATCATTAAAAAAATAGAGATAGAAAGATCGTTGTTGACAGACGAAAAAAGACAAGAGAATAAAATGATAAAAAACCAGGACAGCAAAGAAAATAAAGAAGAAAAAATTAAGGAAACAGTGGAACTACTCCTACCATACCTCGTAGAAAGAGTTCGGAGTAAAATGGTTACTTGGAATGATGAGTTTGTAGAGAACATGAGAGATAGTGAGCAAAACCAAAAAAAGTAGATCCCTTATCAAAGAACCTAATAAAAACAATAACATAACTTAGCTAACCAAACTAAATGGGGACCAAAGACTCTAGAGCCATCAAAGTAGTTCAGTGGAACTGTAGGGGTGCCAGGAAGAACCTGCTGTCTCTTATGGGACAGAATAAGGAGGCAAAACCCATCTTTGCAATACAAGAAACTCTCCTGAACCCCAAACAGAAACTGAACTACCAAGGATATATAACACTTAGAAATGATAGACCGGAGGGAAGAGGAGGGGGCGTGGCCTTTCTAATACATGAAGACTACAAAATATTAAATTGGGAACAATTCAACACAGAAAATATTGAAGGAATAAGTGTAACAGTAGACAGTGAGCCAGATAACTTAAAAATAATAAACATTTATAGCCCCAAGGGTAATATAACCGATAGGGACATTGTCACTATTAACACACAAATAGACCAAAGAACTTTATTGGTAGGTGACTTTAATGCAAACCATGAGGCATGGGGTAACAACAGTAATGATCCAGCAGGAAAAAGACTGTTGGACTACATTGAAAGTGCTGAGCTAATCATACTAAATGATGGCTCAGTGACAAGGGTTAACCCATGCAACAATGGAGGAGATACAGCAATAGACATAAGTATTATAACACCAAACCTAGCCTCTGCTAAATGGGAAGTACTTTTTTTTTTCGTACGCCCGCTAATACTCGAGTCGAAATCTCAGGTTATTGTTAATGTCTAACCAGACATTGATTTTACGTGAGTATCCCTTTATTTCTTGTACAGAGACAGGTGTCCCTCGCCATTCAGGCAAATACTCGCCGATTTCGGAGGTACCCATTGCAGCTGGGTCGGCTCAGGAGCCGCCAGTCCCTGGTCGACGACACTCCTTCAAATGTCCTCGCCAGGTCTCGAGTTAATCCAGTCCAATTCCCGGTCGACGAAAAATCCTCAAATGCCGTCGCCCGGGTTTGATCCTGAATCACCCGGTCGCCAGAGCGGTGTTGTAACCACTACGCTAGCGCGGCTCCCATGGGAAGTACTGAATGACTCCAGCTCAGACCACTTACCCATAGAAATAAACCTAAACGACAAATATAGAACTAGTCCAAGAACCTCCAAACCTACATTCAACCTCAAAAAAGCAAACTGGGAGTCCTTCCAATTGGAGCTAAGTAAACTAAGAATAGAACACATTGAATCTAACAGTATAGATATATTTGCAGAAAAACTAACAAATGAGATTTTTAAAAATAGCAATAAAATATATACGAAACAGGAATATTGCTGATCACCTAAAACCAACACAAAAAGGTAAAGATAGGAAAAGAAACAAAGATAAAAATCCAGTACCATGGTGGACAGACAGATGCTCAGAAAAACTGAAATTGAGGGAGAGGGCCCTGATAAAGTATAGAAAAACCAAAACTGAAGAGAATTACACAAACTATAAACAAATAAGAAATGAAACAAATAAAATAATATTCAGAGCTAAAGAAAAGACTTGGAGAATATTTTGTCAAACATTAAACTATAGGTCACAAGTAACTACAGTTTGGAGAAAACTAAAAGCAATTAAAGGAGGAAACAAGAAGAAATTAAAATCCCAACAATTAAAATACCAGAGAGAGCTGAAACCGATAGAGAAAAAGCCAACATACTAGCTAAATACTTCTATCAGGTTAGTTCATTAGACAGTCTTGATAAGGCAGAAATAAATAGGCGAAGAACACTGCTAGAAAAATTAAAAGAAGAAAGTATAGACATCAAACAGGATGCTAATTATTTAAATGCAGATATTACAGTAGAAGAAATAGAAAGAGCTTTAGCAGGAAAAACCAATACCACCTCTGGGCAAGACATTCTGAGCTATGAAATCCTCAAAATGGTAACAAATACAACTCTAAGGGTGATTGCGTCCCTCTACAACAAAATCTGGAACACGGGAAAAATACCATGTTCATGGAAGACAGCAGTAGTCATCCCCATACTAAAGCCAGATAAGGAAACACATGATGTCAGCTCATACAGGCCAATATCGTTAACATCGCATCTAGGAAAAATTCTAGAAACAATAGTCAACAGCAGACTAAAATTTCATCTAGAAAAGCATAATTTGTACAGTCCAACTCAGGCAGGCTTTAGAAGCCAATATAGTACAATAGAGCCACTGTTGAGGCTGGAACATGATGTTAAAACAGGCTTCAAAAAGAATGAAAAGACAGTAGCTATATTCCTTGATGTAGCAAGAGCATATGATGAGTGTTGGAGAGAGGGTGCACTTTATAAGATCAGGAAATTAGGTATAGTAGGCAGAACTTACAATTATTTAGAAAACTTCCTGCAGGATAGATACTTCACGGTACAAATAAACAATGATAGATCTGAGGTGTATGAACAACAGAATGGAATCCCACTGGGATCAGTAATATCCAGTGGCGTATTCTCTATGTGTGCTGTGCGTGCTGCGCACACCTATGCCCGAAGGAAAATAAAAATTTAATTTATTATTCTATAAAATATTTCTCTTCTAATGTTCTGCTTTCGGACCGCACGCATCAGGATAACGGATTTTCCCGAATAGAATCTACGAGTATATCTAGTTTCAGTTTCCCAGACGCGTTTTATAGTGCAGTTTTTATTGGTTGTTGCAATCGCCCGACGTTTCTCGGGTAATTCCGTCACAATGCGTGCTGCACCTTTCGATTTCACGTTTGAAGACTGGTTTGTGTGGATCGGGGTCATGGCCAGATACGTCAATACAATACAAACATGCGTGCTGTCGTCTTGCAGCTCTCAAGTTGTAAAAATCGGCTGTGTCCAAGAACAGTGTTTTTTGTGATTAGTTTTTGTTAGTTGCCGGGAATGCAGATTATTACAGTGACAGTGAGTTTCAAGTTGTAAGTTAATTAGTATTTCGGAGATAATTGACATATACCCAAAATGCAAGTGTTGGACGACAGCGCTAAAAAGAAGTTTTGTTCACTAAGTTTTAGTGAAAAACTATCAATTGTGAGTAACGGTAAACCATGTCCTGAGTTACCACTCTTAAAAACAGTACATAAAACTAAGACAGAAGTATACACACGCCATTTTTCAACAGCTCATTACAAGTCGGTGGATTGGTTAACTGGTTGTGAAAAGAGGAATAAATTGTTCTGTTGGCCTTGTTTTTTATTTTCTTCAGAAGGCAACGTATGGAGTAGAAATGGTTTTGATGATCTTAACCACTTAAGTACAGCTGCACAGAGACATGAAAAGACTAAAAGCCATGTCCAATGTTTTTTTTTTCAGCTGAAAATGTTTGGCCAACAAAGAGTGGACGTCTTGCTTAATGATCAGCTCGATAAAAGCATCTGCCAACATAATGAACTTGTAAAAAAGAATCGAGATATCTTGAAACGTCTGATTGATGCGGTATGCTTCCTTGGTAAACAGGAGCTTCCTTTCCGAGGACATGACAAATGTAATGACTCTTTCAACAGAGGCAACTATTTAGAGTTTCTGGATGCACTTCAGCAATATGACCCTCTTTTGGAACATCACCTACAGAGCTCTACAGTTTTCCGCGGAACCTCTCCGGCTGTGCAAAATGATCTCATTCAGGCTATCTCTGAAGTCCTCATTGATGAAATAAAGAAGGAAGTCCACGTTTCAAACTTTGCTGCTATACTTCTGGATGAGAGTTGTGATATCACGTGCAAATCACAGCTGTCAACCGTCTTAAGATATGTATTAGATGGTGTTGTTTATGAAAGGTTTGTCGGGCTTACCGACGTTAGTCAGGATAAAACCTCAGAAGGTTTGTACATGTAGTTAGCACGGTACAAGAATACAAACTTAAAGATAAGTTAGTTGGGCAAACTTATGATGGAGCGTCTGTGATGGCAGGTCATTTGGATGGCTTACAAAAAAAAAGGTTATTGATGTTTACCCAAAAGCACTCTTTACTCTTTGCTGTGCCCATGCATTGAACCTCGTCTTGCAACAAAGTTTGATGAATATCAAAGACTGCAATATTTTTTTAATAACTCTCAATGGTCTTTCTGCATTTTTCTCAAAATCGTCTAAGAGAACAATAGCTCTTCAAGAATTTCTTTCTAAGAAGTTGCCAACTGTAGCACCTACCAGGTGGAACTTCACTTCCAGATTAGTACATACAGTGAACGATCATTGGTTAGAGCTTATTGACTTTTTTGAAAATGTCATTGATTGTTCTTTAGAATGGGATGCTGACACAGTGGTTAAATCGCAAGGCTTTTTGTCTTTCTTGAGGAGCCTAAATACAATTTTCCTACTTCAAGTATTTTCAAGATTATTTGCATATACAGATGTTTTATACAATTTACTTCAAACAAGAAATTTCGATATTTTCTACTGCTGCAAGAAAATAGAAGAGATCAAAAATGAACTTCAACGAGCAAGGGATACTGCTTTTAATGAGATTTGGTATGCTGCATTGGGAAAGAGGGGAGAAGAATTTGAATCACCTACAAATAAACGACGCCGTGGTTGTATAGGAAAAGATGCATGCTGCCAACTGTATTTTGAAATCATTGATAACATTAGTGTTCACACAGAAACACGGTTTGCAGCTTTAAAGAAACTTGAGTATTTCCACCTTCTTTATGAACAAAAGTATACCATTTTCTAGAAAAATTTTCCAGAGGACCTCATCAAAAAATTAAAAGACGTTTATGGAGAAATGTTCGACTATGTAAGATTGAAGAATGAACTTGTTGTACTTTATTGTTCGGATGAGTTCTGCAACAAGTCAGTTCATGAGTTACTGCAGTTCTTAGTTGAAAATGATCTCAGTTCAGGCCTTAAAGAAGTGTTCAAACTGGCAGAATTGATAATGACAATTCCAGCAACTACTGCTTCTGTAGAAAGATCGTTTTCAGCTTAAAAGCGAATCCACAGTTACCACAGATCTACACAAGGTCAACATCGACTCTCCAGTCTCAGCCTATTGTCCATTGAAAAGGAACTTTTGAGCAAGGTTAGAATGAAGAATACATTTTACGATGCTGTAACAGAGAAATTTTTGCAAAAGGAAAGAAGAATAGATCTGATCTTCAAGTGAAACCTGTAAGTGAAAATATGTATTATTTAGTTAATGTTTTTCTTCCAGCCGAATAACTATCGTTGCGTAATTGAATATAGTTGGTTTTTAAATTAAGAGGGGAAGGGGTTAAATAGTAGGCGTACATATTCATTTTAAGTAGCAGCACGCCTAGCTCGCATTACCAGAATACGCCACTGGTAATATCACCATCTATATTTATGATTATGGTCAACGACCTAGGCGACGAGTTTAAAGACTTAAAAAACAACCTATCTCAGTTTGCAGATGACGCTGCGATATGGAGAACGGGAAGAAATATCCCATTCCTCTATAAAACAGTACAAAAACAAATAGATAAAGTATCTGACTGGATGCACAATTGGGGATTTAATCTAAACGTTAAAAAACCATAGGAATGATCTTTAGTAGAGGGCGTGTAATTAAAAAATAATATAATTGACATAAGCATTAATAAGCAAAAAGTGTGCACAGCAAAATCAACTAGATTTCTCGGTATGGTACTAGACCAGCAACTAAACTGGAACAAACACATAGACCTATTAGTGCAAAGCAGTAGGAGACTTTTTTACACAACGGGCTGATCACCTGTTTGCTAGTCAATTTGATTACGGAAACAATGGCAAGTCGATTGATTTGTTGCTGCCCTAAAGATGCCATAAGGCATGATGGGCTACAGCGGCAAAGAAATCGATTTGCTGTTGCCCTAAGACGCCACTAGGCGTACTGGCCACTGACTGCTTTGTCGGTTGGTGGCTAAGGATGGAAGAAGAAGAAGTAGGAGACTTATTAACATGCTAAGATATATGAAAGGAAGTGGTTGGGGAGCCTCCAATAGGACAATGTTAACCTTCTGTAAATCATTTATTAGGGGCAAACTTGACTATGCCAGTGTTGTCTATGCATCAGCCACCCCAAGCAATAAGAAAAAACTAGACACAGTCCAAAACCAGGCATTGTCAATAATAGCAGGTGCCTCAAAGGGAACATCAGCAGAGGCACTAGAAGTAGCGCTAGGCATTATACCCCTGGAGCTAAGGAGAAAAGAACTGAGATTCAGCTATTGGGCAAGAGTGGCACAAGATCCAACTCACCCAGCACACACAACCTTTGATAGGGGTAACCAGTACATAGGCCACATTCCATTAAACCATAATAGATACCCGTTAGGGTGGAAAACAATGGATGAAGTGGATCAACACCCAAACCTATTTAATATGATAAACAGTAGTGCTCAGTATAAAGGAAAGATCCCACCATGGGAATTAAAAGTGCCAGAAACTGACTCCCACTTATCGAAGATCATAAGCAAATCTAACGATATAATCTCAGCAAAAAGTAAAGCACTAGAGTACATAGAACGGTATATAAATAATAGCCTAACTATATATACAGATGGATCAAAAGACGAAGATGGACAATTAGGAGCAGGAATAGCAATACCAAAATTAAAAAATAATAAAAGATACAATTTACAATTACCTCCCCCTTGTCCGTTCGTTCCGTGAAAACGCAATTAAAGCTACGGAACGAACGAACTTTATTTTCAAAGGGTTGAGAATTGGGCACACAGGCCCGTCTAACATTCTGCCCTTCCTTTCGCTCACCTTTCATACTGAATTCATTTATTCTCATATGCATGTATCATATCAATTTCAAGAAATTCAACGTAAAGTAAAATAATAACATAGCACACTCATATTAACATTAATTACTTATAAGCATGACATAACATATGTTGAAAAGTACAAACATTGTCATTAGAACCTACAGTTGATGTTATAAGAAAAGATAATCCGATTAGGGGGGCATGTAATCAGAATTCAGAAAGTATTCAAAAAGTCTATGAGTGTATGAATAGGGACTGAGGTTGTTTCTTAGGTTATGTGGAAGACAATTCCAAAGATGAGCAGCAGAGTACGCTAAGCTTTTCTTGAATAAGTCAAGCCTAGGCTTGGGCACTTGCAATCTGTTAAAGCGTAGCCTTGGTGCGGTTCAGTGACATTTTTTGAGCAATTGTGCTGTCTGGAAATATCTGCTTGCAACATTCAATCAAATGATCAGCTTGCGAAAACGGAGTATTATGTTCTGTCATGAAAGCCGACAACACTATCTCCGCTTTAGCAATTTTGTCTTGGAGACAGGGCTCTTTTGGTTTGATGAAAAACTTGTTAATGTTCATAGTTTTGCTTTTGGCTTCAAAGTTTTTCATGTGCTTCTGTGTGCTTTTATGTGTCAATAAAGCTGTTTTGTTGGCATTAGTTAATGTGATCATCATCACCATCATGCTCATTTCCTCTGTCGCTTCTTACGAATCACGGACTCACGGCTGCAGCTTGTCCGTTGCGGGAAGCCTGCACCAACGCATGCATGTGCTTTTGCTGTGGTTGTTTCTGTAGCAATATGTTTTACATGATGAGGTTGCCAGCCCCGTGCACAACCTCATATTCGTCGCCTCTTACGAGTCGCCTGAGGAAGCAGTAGCCTTGTTCCTCTTAGTTTCATCGAACAGACCGTACAAATCGCAGCATATCGATTACCAGAGTCCGGCGTTATCCAATCCTCCAGTTTGCTGTCTGTTAGCCATTCCGCACAAAAAAATCCTGCTGATACCATGGCTTCACTTTTTTACGTGGTGGCGTGTGTGTCGTCATTCTACCACAACTACCTAGCGTACCTTCATCATCGCTCATTTTATAATCTTATAATAACAAACAAACAAACAACAACAACAATAAAAAACAAACAATATGCTGTTTATCTGCTTAAGTTTAAAATGTAAAAAGAATACTTTATAACACATCGCAAAAATGACTGAGTATTGCAGATGACAGCCATTAACAGAATAACAGGAAATAGATAGCTGATGTAAACGAGTCAAATGTGGTTAAAAACAAGAATTAAATTTAAGTGGAATAAAAAATATAGAGCACATAATGTTTTAAATTTAATTATAATATACATATAAATTATAATGCTTGTAAATGCCAATTGTCAAATATACCCAGATTAATGCAGATTTTGAAAAAAATTACCCAGATGGAAGCCCAAAAACCCAGATCTAGTAAGAAATACCCAGCTGTGGCATCACTGCTCCTACCAATTATTAACAAATGTTAAAGGCTATTTACTAATACTAGAGGTACTTAATATTTAATTTCAATATGTTACAGAATAAAAACTAATTTATCTGAAATACGGCTGCTGTACCACACCAGACACCACGTGGCGGCGCTTGGGCCTATTTTAATCTTTTTAACTATTAGGCTATCCCTAATTTTCCTAGCTCGTAATTAACTATTCATCTAATAACCAAAAAGAAACTAATTATAATCTAATAATACTTAATTAAAGTGAAAAGGAGATTCAACTTATCTGGCTTCTGCCTTCTCGAAAAATGCATCGTCTCAAAACAACACCACGTCTGATCTTTTTTTTTTTCGGTGGTTAAAAACAAGAATTAAATATGAGTGGAATAAAAAATATATAGCACATAATATTTTACATTTAATTATAATATAAATATAATGTATAATGCTCAGTGCACAGAATATACATACATTGTAAATGTCAATAGTCAAATAAACCCAGATTAATGCAGATTTGGAAAAACAATACCCAGATACCCAGACGGAAGCCAAAAAGCCCAGATCTAGTAAAAAAATACTCAGCTGTGGCAACACTGTAAGGCAGTTACGCCGTCAAAAAAAGTTTCGTGTTCCACTAATTTTTTTTCTTCCCAATCTTTATTCGTATTCAGTTTGAATTTACAAACATGTTCATTTTACATATTTCTATAAAGAAGTTCCAATGAAAAAAAATCAATGAGCAGCTGCTTAGAAAACCCTTTCAATCGCTCGCACACACTTATTTACACACTCTTTCTTGCACTACGTACATTGCACATTTATTTGTGACGATACTATTGATCATTCTTAAGTCCAATACCCAGACAGGCCCAAGAAGCAGTAAATAATCTGTGTCATCTCTCGGTTAAAATAGGTCTCCAAATAAATGCCTCTAAAACTAAAGTTATGAACTTTTCTAACGAGACCTTCGATATCATCCTGAACGTGGAAAAACTGTACAGAAAGTTGAAAGTTTCAATTATTTAGGCAGTAAAATGACTCAGAATGGTGACACAATAGGAGAAATTTATACTAGAATTGCTTTGGCAGCTAGCGCCTTCAATAGATTATCTAACATTTGGAAATTACGATCACTGAATATACATACCAAGCTTCGTCTGTTTAATTCGAACGTTATCTCAGTGTTAACATACGGTTGTGAAAGTTGGAAAATAACAAAATCATTGGAGAACAAGCTGAATACATTCGAGAACAAATGTCTTAGAAAACTCATGAACATCAGTTGGAAAGAATTCAAGACTAATCGACAAATAAGAGAAGACTCTAGGCAGAAATATGTCTCCGACTATATAAGGAAAAGACGATGGTCATATATCGGTCATGTCTTACGAATGCAAAACAACAGAATACCACTACAAGCACTCACTTGGGTTCCTGAGGGTAAGAGGAAAAAAGGAAGACCAAAAGAAACACTCAGAAGAACAATAATAAGAGAAGGAAGAACGTTGGGATTAAATAATGTGCAAGAGTTAAGAGGAGTGGCGTCACAACGAACAACCTGGAGAGCACTGGTTTCTGCCTTATGCGCCGTGTTTGGTGCTTAAAGAATTTATTATTTTTATTATATTGATTAAAAAGAAAGAAAGGGGTGGGGGGGGGGGGGGGGGGGTGGGGAGAACGGATAAAGAATTCATACACCATCATTCTTGAAAACTTAAAAGCGCACTCTTTTTTATAGTGATATATATATATATATATATATATATATATATATATATATATATATATATATATATATATATCTATATATATATATATATGTGGTGAATGGGGATAATATATATCTTTATAGGGGACTTAGTGAACTGACTGAGATCAGCTGTGAAGGTCTATGTATCTATTTAATATTGTGATTTATTACATAGCCTTCTTTGCTACCACATATGTCAACCTCAGTCAGACTTATTCTGGATTTGTATAATGACTGCGTGTTATGTCTAGGGTATGATAGTGATGTAATGAGAGTACACAATAATTAACAGCCAGCTAAACACCTATGGTAAGACCCACAACACTTATAACACCAAACCTCTCACAAACCTCAACAACTTTAAGAGGGACCTTAAGTAAGTCGAGTGTTAACTTTTCAAATTTATGTATTATGTATTTATAAAAAGATATCCTGATCCAATGTCAAAGGAATCAGGAATCCCAATCACTATAATTATATGAAATATTTACACATTATACAAAGGGTATGTTAAAATTAACAACTGTGTCATGTAATCGCTGTGTGTGTTGTAGTCTTTGCGGAAATACTGGATGTTCAAGCTATGTGGTTGTTGCTCCTCATCACATTTCTAGTCTGTCTTTGATGGAAATAAGGTCTACACTTTCACTTTCCTATCAAGGAAACACTGTCGTGTCTCTCTGGCTTTATGTTCTTTGATTTTCAATTCTAAGAGGGGTCATAAGACTGAGCGTCACTGTTTACACCTCTTAACTTTGAGATGGCTGACAGGAACAGACTCCTATGCTCGTAAGGTCAGCATACTCTGGATTTCATCACTCTGGTCGTTCTCTTGTCCCAGGCATATATTCTCTGCCTCCGGATTGTACGATAATCTGACCAGGTGCTGCTCTAACAGTTTGAGGACCACTGTCCCTGAAACAATAAGGTGGTCATGCCCCTTCAGAACTAAGCTAGGTTATATTTCCATATTTTACGACAATACAGGACAGACAATGTTCAGCGCGGTAGGCCCACAAATATCTTCTCATGACACAGCTTTCACCAGTTTTCCTGTCCCTAATGTGTACAACGCCTCTGCACTTCCAGTATTATGTTCTTCCATACAATAATACAGGTATCACACTACCTTGCAATTCCATGTATAAGCCTAGGCATTTAACTTCCTCTGCTATAAGTTCTGTGCAGGTTGGAGCAATTTTCTAGGCTTTTCGCTACTGAACCACACACACAAAGACACAAATCATCAATGTACATTCAATTTTCATAAATATATATATTCAAAATCTGCAGCTTACCACAATTAAGAAATCTGAGAACAAATTACGTTGAATAGCAAGACCAATATGGCACACTCTCGATCTGCTGTCGTTCCAGGCTTTCAAAGAATAATTGCACTGGCTTTCAACGCATAAGTTTCTCCAATGAAGAAATATTTGAATGTGGCAGTGAACTGACGCTCTTTTTGCCAATATCGGGAGTTCTAACCAATAAGGCCCTATGTTTACAAAGTATTTGAAATTAAAAGCAGCTTTCCTATCGTGTCTCTATTAGCAACCCACTAGTACTTTTTCTCGACTAATCGTAGTTAGTCTTTCATAAAATGGTAACCAATCAAATCGATTCTAACAGTGTGGCCTCCATTCATTTTAAAAGTCTTATCTACCATGCCAAATGGAGCAACCATGACCAAGTGTTGTCAATACGACACCACTACTTTATTTTGGCTATAAGTTGTTTATTCTTTAACTAATGGTGCAACACTTACTATATTCGTTATCAGCAAATTCTACTGCATCTAACTATATAAGTTTAAATGGTCTACTCTGTCAGTGGAGAGACATGATTTCAACCTAAACTCATGTTAATATTTAACTTTTCCACTGTTTATTAAAAAAATCTGGCCGGTCATACGCATTCGTTCGTGTGTTCCAAGAAATGCATAGTTTATTTTTAGCCTAGACTGTCAGTTTGATTTCAAGCCATAGCGTAGCAAATTAATATGCAGAACGCGTTTCGACATTCATGTCTCAATGCAATGCAGTGTACGCCTTAGGAAAGCACAGTCCTATACCAGTCTTCTTCCTATGTAATTATCTATCCGTTTGGCTTTACATTTAATTATGATTTATTTATGTGGATTTAGAATGTTCCACGACAAAATCTCCCCACTTAAAACAGACATTATATGTCAGTCTATAATTCTATATACACATAGATAAATTACTATCTATGCCTTTACTCTGCCTTTGTTATCCTGGTTTTATGCAGTTGGGTCTATTCAAAGTAGGCACGACTCAAGAAATCTGCCCCAGACCTCTACAACCAAGAAGCTATTTCAATTATGTTACTGAACAGCTGCAAGTGTTACTGCTTGTCTTAATGCTGCTTAGCAACCAGTATTCACCATTTCTCTTCTCTGAGTCTGCTCAATGACATGTCCAGAGAACATTAGATGTTCCTCAAATTGTACGTTATGAGGAGATAATCTATATATGGTGATAGCAGAGTTTCCGTATGGGATCCAATAATCTCATGATCAGCCTATATAAACATTCGGAATATCCTCAACCAAAGAGGCAACTCATGGATTCATTATGTTCCTCCGAAATGTTTCTGTCCAACAATTTTCTGATCTCAGCTTATGTGGAATCTGATGGTAGCTTTTTCTCAGATCCACTTCTTTAACAATGTTACATATGGGCCTGTAATTTGGTTGACCTGTTTTCCCAGGCACCTGTCAGGTCCTTTGCACTAGAAGCACTGTTGTGATGACTTTTCTTCCTAGAATCATCATGCACAAATCTACCGCTACCAATTCTTTTCTTGGGGCTTTCTCCCCACTTAAAATTCTTGATGGGAGATTTCCTCTCTCCATCTTCTTCCTCCAGTTCACATAAGTCCGATTGAGGGATTTTCGGCTTATCCTGGGGTAAGATATCTCTTTGCACTCTCCTCATAGTGGCCATATTAAAACATTCAATTGATGATTGTCCGTGAAAGGGTGGGTCCCATTCCACTTGGTCCACTTTATTATTCTTTCTGTTGTCAGGCCTAAGTTTGCCCCGTAGCGAGTCTAGGTCCTGATTCTTCTTCCCACGAGTGGGTGTTCCCTCTGTATTTTCTGGCTCAGGTTTGCCATAATGCTTCTCTTGCATTTGGTTATTATTTTTCCATCCTGTGGAATTTTCTTTATTGCACTGGTCACAGTCATCGACAAATTTTCTTATGTCATCAACCACTCCTGGCCAGTAATAAGATATAGATGTCCTTGAACAGTTGTGACCCATTCTCAGATGTCCACCGTCTAGAACATGTGTTTGTTTCAAAATTGGTTCCCTATATTTCGAGGGCACTACCAACTGTGCACCCACGAATGATCCTGCTTTAACCGTCCGGTAAAGCATTCCATCATCTAAATAGAATTCTCCCTTCCTAGGAGGGGTATGTAGTTTTTGGAGTTTGTCAAAACACGGCTTCAGTGATCTATCTCCAGCCTGTGCCTTTCTCCACTGTTTACGAGACCCCATATTTGGTGGTCCCTCCTGCTTTCTCACAGGTAAGCTCCTTTTCACCTCTTCTGGCGTGGTATTTATTAGACTATCCTCCTCCTGTCTAGAGTTGGATCTGACCTGCAGGGTTGCCATATACACAGGTTTCCTTCTGCAATAGTCAGTATCATGATTGTCCATACGACAATTTTTACACCATCTCCTTTTTGGGTTGAAAGATTTTCTTTCATCAAATTGTGGGTTTTTATTTTTATAGTCATTTCGTGGTCTATCAAACTGTTGCTTACCTTTGTTCTGATCTCTAGGATCAAACGTATCAGAGTTTTGTGGTGCCTTAAAATAGTCTACCTGTTTCTTTTTGTTACTTGTTACCTCAGCCTGAGCTGCTTGATACCTTTCAGCTACACTCAGTAACTCACCCAGTCTTTCTGCACCTTGTTCCATGAGAAACTTTCTCAGGTCAGGAGCCATGGACTCTCTTAATTGCTCTATAAGGATCATTTCCTTAAGATCTTGGGTTTTCCCCAGAGAAGTCCATTTCTCCAAGTATGTCTCTAACCGTGCAGAGAACTGGTGATAAGTTTCACCTGACAGTAACTTAGCATTCCTAAATTTTTTCCTATAAAACTCACCATTCTTTTCGTATCTTAACAACAGAGCCTGCTTCAGCATGTCATAATTTTCTTGGTCATCCCTGCTCATTTTGGCAAAAACTTCATAAGCCGTACCACGGAGCCCTTGTGATAACTTTAAACTCCACCTTTCTCTCTCCAACCCATATGAGGTAGCTAACAATTCGTACCTACTTATATAACTCTCAATGTCATCTTCTTTTTCAACAAAGTGATCTAGATGGAAGTTCATAGCTGAGGTTGAGGCTCCCTGAGTAACCGTAGCATCAGAGGCAAAGGGACTGGCACCAT
This sequence comes from Oreohelix idahoensis, assembly GCA_024509875.1. Classification (NCBI taxonomy): domain Eukaryota; kingdom Metazoa; phylum Mollusca; class Gastropoda; order Stylommatophora; family Oreohelicidae; genus Oreohelix; species Oreohelix idahoensis. The sequence continues at coordinate 70,949 of JAMPIV010017597.1, forward strand.
TTTCAGGAGCATGGCCTTGAAACTCAAACTCCCTTAGTCGTAGCTCATGTTCCCTTTGTAATCTCTTCTCCTCTTTTTCTGCTTCCCTCTCTGCAGCTAATCTCTTCTCTTCTCTTTCTGCAGCTAATTTCTTCTCTTCTCTTTCTGCAGCCAATCGCTTGTCTTCTCTTTCTGCCTCCAATGCTTTAGCCTCTTTGTCAGCCTCAATCTGCAACCTCTTAGCCTCAGCCTCAATCTGCAACCTCTTAATTTCCTTTTCAGCCTCTAACCTTCTTTCGGCCTCTTTTTCTAATCTTCTTTCTTCCCGTTCAATAAATTTGTCACATTCAGTAGTGACATAGGTAATCATAACTTGCCCCTCTAATCCCAACTCTTTTGCAGTCTGTACAGCAGCAGATCGAAATTTTGCCAAGTCTGCCATTCCTATAATAGGTAAATTTATACAATGTCTAAGCAAACAAACTTCAATATACTAATTATCTAAGGACCACAGGCAGTGAGAGCTCAGTCTTATTTATTTTCACCCGAGGATACCTTTTAAATTCTTTATATTTCCTGAAGTGAATTACCCCAATTATATGTTAATGGAAGTTCTAGATATCCCAGGACTAGCCTACCCAATTTATGTAATGGGAGAAGTCTTAAATATCCCGGAACGAGCTAACCCAATATATGTGGTGAATGGGGATAATATATATCTTTATAGGGGACTTAGTGTACTGACTGAGATCAGCTGTGAAGGTCTATGTATCTATTTAATATTGTGATTTATTACATAGCCTTCTTTGCTACCACATATGTCAACCTCAGTCAGACTTATTCTGGATTTGTATAATGACTGCGTGTTATGTCTAGGGTATGATAGTGATGTAATGAGAGTACACAATAATTAACAGCCAGCTAAACACCTATGGTAAGACCCACAACACTTATAACACCAAACCTCTCACAAACCTCAACAACTTTAAGAGGGACCTTAAGTAAGTCGAGTGTTAACTTTTCAAATTTATGTATTATGTATTTATAAAAAGATATCCTGATCCAATGTCAAAGGAATCAGGAATCCCAATCACTATAATTATATGAAATATTTACACATTATACAAAGGGTATGTTAAAATTAACAACTGTGTCATGTAATCGCTGTGTGTGTTGTAGTCTTTGCGGAAATACTGGATGTTCAAGCTATGTGGTTGTTGCTCCTCATCACATTTCTAGTCTGTCTTTGATGGAAATAAGGTCTACACTTTCACTTTCCTATCAAGGAAACACTGTCGTGTCTCTCTGGCTTTATGTTCTTTGATTTTCAATTCTAAGAGGGGTCATAAGACTGAGCGTCACTGTTTACACCTCTTAACTTTGAGATGGCTGACAGGAACAGACTCCTATGCTCGTAAGGTCAGCATACTCTGGATTTCATCACTCTGGTCGTTCTCTTGTCCCAGGCATATATTCTCTGCCTCCGGATTGTACGATAATCTGACCAGGTGCTGCTCTAACAGTTTGAGGACCACTGTCCCTGAAACAATAAGGTGGTCATGCCCCTTCAGAACTAAGCTAGGTTATATTTCCATATTTTACGACAATACAGGACAGACAATGTTCAGCGCGGTAGGCCCACAAATATCTTCTCATGACACAGCTTTCACCAGTTTTCCTGTCCCTAATGTGTACAACGCCTCTGCACTTCCAGTATTATGTTCTTCCATACAATAATACAGGTATCACACTACCTTGCAATTCCATGTATAAGCCTAGGCATTTAACTTCCTCTGCTATAAGTTCTGTGCAGGTTGGAGCAATTTTCTAGGCTTTTCGCTACTGAACCACACACACAAAGACACAAATCATCAATGTACATTCAATTTTCATAAATATATATATTCAAAATCTGCAGCTTACCACAATTAAGAAATCTGAGAACAAATTACGTTGAATAGCAAGACCAATATGGCACATTCTCGATCTGCTGTCGTTCCAGGCTTTCAAAGAATAATTGCACTGGCTTTCAACGCATAAGTTTCTCCAATGAAGAAATATTTGAATGTGGCAGTGAACTGACGCTTTTTTTGCCAATATCGGGAGTTCTAACCAATAAGGCCCTATGTTTACAAAGTATTTGAAATTAAAAGCAGCTTTCCTATCGTGTCTCTATTAGCAACCCACTAGTACTTTTTCTCGACTAATCGTAGTTAGTCTTTCATAAAATGGTAACCAATCAAATCGATTCTAACAGTGTGGCCTCCATTCATTTTAAAAGTCTTATCTACCATGCCAAATGGAGCAACCATGACCAAGTGTTGTCAATACGACACCACTACTTTATTTTGGCTATAAGTTGTTTATTCTTTAACTAATGGTGCAACACTTACTATATTCGTTATCAGCAAATTCTACTGCATCTAACTATATAAGTTTAAATGGTCTACTCTGTCAGTGGAGAGACATGATTTCAACCTAAACTCATGTTAATATTTAACTTTTCCACTGTTTATTAAAAAAATCTGGCCGGTCATACGCATTCGTTCGTGTGTTCCAAGAAATGCATAGTTTATTTTTAGCCTAGACTGTCAGTTTGATTTCAAGCCATAGCGTAGCAAATTAATATGCAGAACGCGTTTCGACATTCATGTCTCAATGCAATGCAGTGTACGCCTTAGGAAAGCACAGTCCTATACCAGTCTTCTTCCTATGTAATTATCTATCCGTTTGGCTTTACATTTAATTATGATTTATTTATGTGGATTTAGAATGTTCCACGACAATATATATATATATATATATATATATATATATATATATCTATATATATATATATATATATATATATATGGGAGCCGCGCTGGTGTAATGGCTTCGGCGTTGTACTGGCGACCAGGTGTTCATGGTTCAAACCCGGGCGTCGGCGTTTGAAGAAATGTTTACGGCCGGAAATTTGACTGAATAGCCTGAACGGCTCCTGTGATAAACCCTCTGTGGATGGGAAGGAGCGAAGCTCCTGACCGGGTTGGAAGGAAAGTCCTCAGGTTCCCCAGCCTCGCAATGACATATCATTGGGCCGAAGGGCTGAAAGCCCAAGTGCCGCTGGTTAAGAAAAAAAAAAAAAAAAAAAAAAAAAAAAAAATATATATATATATATATATATATATATATATATATATATATATATATATATATATATATATATATATATATGTATGTGTATGTGTATGTGTATTGTGTATGTGTATTATGTATGTGTATATGTATATATATATATATATATACGAGGTGTGTTCAAATGAAACCCGTCCCAGTGGCTTTATAACAAATATATGTAAGGTACATCAGCAGGAGTAGTAGAATTAAATACAGCAATTGTTATGAAGCAAGTACTCACTGGGGTTCTTTAGAAATAGTCACCATAGGCATTCAGACACGCATCCCACTGTTTGGGTAGACGGCGGATGCCGTCCGAGAAAAATGACTTTGGTTGCTTATTGAACCATTTTGTCACCGAGGCCCTGACGTCTGCATCAGAGTCGAATCGTTGTCCCTTTAGAGATTTTTTAAGGGTCCGAACAAATGAAAGTCACATGGTGATAGATCGGGGCTGCAGGATGGGTGTGGCAGAACTTCCCACCTTTTCCTTGCTAACGTTTCCTGCACAATGTTCACAACATGTGGACGAGCAATTTCGTGCAACAGAAACACACCACGCGAAAGCATGCCGGGTCGTTTATTCTTGGTGGCTGTATGCAGGTTGTCTAGTGTGTCCTTGTAGCGGATGGCATTGATGTTAATGCCAGGCTCTTTAAAGTCTACCAATAGAAGCCCTTCATGGTCAAAAAATGCGGTCAGCATAACCTTACCGGCGGAAATCTGTGACTTGAATTTTTTGGGTTTTGGTGATCCGGGATGTTTCCATTGCATGCTCGCTGATTTGCTGCACAGCTCAAAGTGGTGGCACCACGACTCATCGCCTGCCACTATGCGCAACAGAAATGCATCACCCTCCTCTTCGTAACGCAGCAGGTGGTTCAAACTCCATCCCATGCGTCTTCCTTATGGTGATTGACCTTGGACGGATTCCTTATCACACCGGCCATTATTTTAACGGTCTGCAGCACAACCAATGAATACTAGGAGAATGAACACTTACACACTTGTACATTCGTATGTGCTTATTACGTCAGGTGTGACGTCATCATGCTCCTTCTACGAATGTTCACTAGGCGCAGCACGGTCGGGTTTCATTTGAACACGCCTCGTATGTATATATATATGTGTGTGTGTGTGTGTGTGTGTGTGTGTGCATGTGTGCGTGCGTGCGTGCGTGCGTGCGTGCGTGCGCGCGTGTGTGTGTGTGTATATATATATATATATATTTTTTTTTCTTCCCAGCTGTAAATTTTATTTTTTATTTTTTGTTGTTGTAAATCATTCATTTACTGGGGCTTTCAAGCTGACACAAGATCTGTTAGGCAGGGATGTACCCTTTCTCATCTACTAAATTTTTTTTTCTTTTTTTAAATTACCCATTTTGGGGCGCAAAGTGAGGTCTATTGACTTTGTTGTGTAAAATATGTTTGATCTCGGCCCTGGCTTAGACACTTTGATCTAAATTTAAAAAAAAAATTTTCCCCTTTTGGGGCGTAGGTTCTGTCTGCGGACATGACAAAAAAAGAGGATGAAAACTTGTAACATACACACACTCTCACACGTGTGCTTAAGATAAAAAAACAATATTAGGTGATGGAGTACCTCACATTCAACGCTGTGTGTGTGATTGTGTGTGGCAAATATTTTTAACGATCCTACACACACTCAAACACACACACCCATATATATATATATATATATACATACAAATATACATACACACACACATATATATATACATGTAATTGCCTTTTTTTAGTAATATTACAAACATCATGTGCATTATTAAAATACAAGTTCAAATTGAAATACAGATAAAAGTCATATACACTCGTAGACACACACTTCTACCAAAAGTCTACTCTCATTAACATAAAAATAAAACACCCAACGTGTGATATATACATTCATAATCAAAAAGTCAAGTTAAGCCATGCAGTGCGATTCTCCCCCTGAATTTAAGAGCATTTGCAGTACAAAAACCGCGCCAAAGACCTCCCACGAACACACTCAGGGACCAGTGGAGAATGCAGACCTTGACACTTCGACGGCGTCCAGAAATGTGGTCAACATGACCTCCCGTGAATACAGGAGTAGTTTAATAAAAGGTCAAGCTTAAGTTCCTTTTTGTTCTTTTTTTTTCCCATTGTGGACAACCAGGTCATTCTGACCGAAGTCCACACTGTCTGCTTTTTTTTTTTAATTAAATAATGTTTTGCCTCGTTTTGGCGAGGCGTGTCCCGTTCAACCTAGTCAGTTTTTTTTTTGGGGGGGAGGGGGGGGGGAGATTAAAATTTTGTTTGACATATCAAAGGCCGCGAAGCGATAGTGCAGAGATTACTGGTAAATACACTAATGTTAACGTACACAAATATACATAATGGTACCATACTTTCTTTGCAATGTATGCCCTATAAAGCAGGGCTTGAAAAATAGTTTATAGACTCATTATATTGTTCCTCTCCACGGAAATCTTTAGTAAATTATTATTTTGTTTGTTTGTTATTAGGCTTGTTTATTCGATTTCTCAAGATGAAATAGAGCAAAATTAAATTTGGCCTCAAAAATGCTAAAGAATAGGATTGTCTCGGTTTGTAAAATATTCCCAATGGAAAATAAAATGCAATCGATCTCAAACATACACTCACATACACACTTGCCGCTATTTCAACAACCGCTATTGACAACTTTCAATGCTGACATTCTTGACTGTCCGGGCCCCCATAATTAAACGGTGTCGGATACCGTTGGTCATAAATCTTCAACGTGTCACTGCGCTCAATAGATTTAGAAACTGGCGCTAAACGACCACGGTCAGCATTTAAGTTTTTTTTTTCGACCGAAGACCACACGGTCTGCTGCTGACTTGAGCAAAATTGTCCTATAAAAACTCTTACTTTTGCATCATCCGTCTTAATCAAAATAATAATAATAATAATTAATAAATACAAAACAAATAGACTACACATGAACATATGCATTAAAATGTAAACATAATGACAATAACAATAATAATAATGATAATAGATACATAGAAAATAAAATAATAATAATTTAAAGGCAGGCTTCTCTCTGCGGACATGACAAAGAGGAGGATGAAAATTTTTTTAACTTGCACACACTCTCACATGTACTTAAGATAAAAAAATTGGGTGATGGAGTCCCTCACCTCTAACGTTGTGTGTGTAGGGGAGGAGGAGGAAGGATGAGTTTATGTGTTAAAGGGAGTGGGGAAGGTAGGAAAAAAACACAGGTGATGGAATAACACGTAATTGGCAGTGAGGTGGGGGTGGGGGAAGGGAGAGGTTATAGGAAAGTGGCCCTTGTATAAACTAAAGGCTTGGATTTAAGAATATTTGGCAGGTCGAGGTATAGGTAGCTGGGGATAGTGGACAGGTTTTAAAATAAGCGTCACTCGCTGGAGGAACAAATTGAGAAGAAAGGCTGGGCGGATAATTTTGTACTCAAATACTGATTGAATGCGACATTTCCAAATTATAAAACGAAATTCCGAGAGTAAAAGCATTAATTTAAAATGGATGTCTGGTAGTGTCTTTGGGAATTGAATTAAGCATAATCGCTTTGAAAATGTCTGTTTTTTTTTCGTATGTGTGTCCAGTATGTCTTGTAAGATACTCTGTGCTGGTATAATTGTACTACATTTATATACTGCTCAAAAAAAAAATTGAAAGGCCACTTACAAATTCATCTGCAGTTTAAAAAAAAATAAAGATACAATTATGAAACTCACATATCATAAACGGTTTTCATTGCACATTACATTGACATTAAAATGAAGAAAAACAAATGATTTCATCAGTAAGAAAATCGATGTCAATCGTCTTACCTCCCTTTTTGAAAATTCAAAATCATTAAACAAAAGTTAACATGATTCAAAATCGAGTGTGTCCACCATGAGCTTGAATGCATTCACGGCACCTTTGCCTCATTGATAAGACAAGAGTTCTTAGAGTCATTTGTAGGATCGCTTGCCACTCCTGCTCCAGGAAGAGGAACAACTGATTGAGGTCAGTAGGAGGTGGATGATTTTCTCTACGTCCTAGCACATCCCATACATGTTCTATCGGACTGAGATCAGGAGAGTAAGCTGGCCAGTCTAAGCGGGTGACATGTTGCTGTTGTAGGAAGTCATTCACGACCACAGCTCTATGTGGTCGGGCATTGTCGTCCTGCAGGATAGAATCAGGTCCTAGAGCCTGAAGTGCCGTAAGAGCAAGCGGCTGTAAGATGTCATTTCTGTAGGCCAAACCATTCAACGTACCATGCACTCGATACAAGGGTGTTCTGGAGGTCACACTAATTCCGCCCCACACCATTACTGATCCACCGCCATAGCGATCATGTTCAAGGACGTTGGCATCATGATAGCGCTCTCTTGGGCGCCTCCAGACACGATTTCTGTCATCTGTGAATGATCTGGTGAAACGGGATTCATCTGGGAACAGAACTCTGCTCCATTGATACCTTGTCCAGGTCACATGACGCCGAGCCCAAGCCAGACGAGATGCGCGATGTGGTGAAACATTCTAATACCCATATATAAATTAGAACATAAATGTAAAGCAGAAAGCAAATATAAGAAAGAACGAAGAATGGAGCAAGACCAGTGCTTTCCCAATAGCGCAAAAGCCTGAGATTAATAACGCCGGAAGGGCTGAACGCAAAATCTCTGCTTTTCCTGCTGCATTCTTCAAATAATTGTATCGCCACACCCCCTGTAAAATATGTACTGTATTTTCTCAATGACCTAGATACTAAACCAAACATTAGTGTAATTACACGCACAAGGTTAACTTAGAAAGACAGACGGACGAACTAAGAGAGAGAGAGATGCACTGAGGGACGCATGCAGTTATGCCGCTCGCTGTGTAAGCCATCTCGCACGCCGTTTGCATGGCCTGATTTTCAAATAAACAGTGATGAAAAAAAAATAACGACACGACATTAGGTTTCGAAAACAGGTTTAATTCTTATTAGGAAACCTGATACTCTACTGTTTTACGTCTGAGCTCCTGACTTTATACTGATAGTACAGTTAAAAAGATGCGGACAGATGTTAGTTAAAAATAAACAACTAAGATCGAAAAAAGACAGTATTTTTAAATAAGCCATTTAGTCTCATGAAAATTGTATATTCGGGTTTCTGAAGACTTGTGGACAAAGAATATGTAATTGGTTGTTTAAATAGTCCATTAGATAATTAAATATTGGTAATAAAACATATAGAGAACAGAGATACTGTCATGTCGAGTCATATCTGCTTGGATGGAATTGCATGATTTTTTTGAAAACACGTAGGTGAAAGAAGGCTAAGATAATACGAAGTAGGGTGTCAAGTGCTTGCTGTGTGTACACATTGACAAATATGTATTACATACACATGGAGCGACAAACATGGCTCGTTTTTCACAGCTAATTGTTAACTCACTAAACTCCAACACGTAGATACGATATCCGACGACTTTATGTCACAAACTTGAGTATAACACAATAACACAGGCAGACTGCCGCTTTGGCCATAAATCATCACATAAGAAAAGCACAACGTATGATGTGCATAATTAGAACAGCATCTCATGGAACGAATTTCACAATATCTTAATATATTTCCTATTTTTCTTCAACCATTTCGCCTTCACTCTCCACGTAATCTCTCTTCGCTCTAATCTCTGTCTCCAATGACCTTTTTACCCATGACCCTTTTCACACCTGACCAGTCTTCACCACCACTTCGTTCACAACAACTCAGCCATGCCCGTGAACTCGACATTAGCGCTTACTGCTACTAATGCATTCATGCCCGCAAGCAAACTTAACATTCACTCACTTCAACTCACAACTTACATAAACATATCTAGTTCCCACCGGAGCATGAGTACTGACATTCATTCTATAAACCGTTCGTGACATCCACCCCTCCCTCTCCAAGTGAAAAACATAGTTTTTCACTGGATGGGTGGTAGATATCAGGAAACCAACCATCCAAAACCTCTGATTACATATGTGGGCAAAATCTATAGCATCAGTGTGAAAATATGCCATCTACAAATAATCAATAATAACATTCTGAAGAACACAAAAATAAAATAAAAAAATTACAATAGAACCGCTGGTTCCAGTTCAGTTGGACGTACTACATATGGTTTTAGCATATTAATATGGAAAATCTTCTCCTTCCCTCGGACTAATATCAGATAATCCACATCGGTAATCTGTTTCTTTACTTGAAATGGACCTTGCCAGTTCACTAGCAGGTGATTTTCCTTGGTAGGTAGCAACAACCATACCTCGCTGCCAGGACTGAGGGATACAAGTTTGCTATTCCTATTGGCGTATGCTCTATACTTTGCACCCGATGTCTGTAATGCCTCACGTGCTATCGAACACGATGTAATTATGCGTTCTCGCAAGTCAATGACATACTCATAACTTGACCTAATGCTATCATCAGCGTAATTCCCGGTCAGTAAGTCTCTCAAAATTTTCATTGGACCCCGAGGATTTGCGCCAAATACTAGCTCAAACGGTGAGAATCCTGTGCTCTCTTGTGGCATCTCCCTGCATGCAAACAAAACTCCCGGTAGGTATCTATCCCACAACTGTGGAAAATCTCCTGTAACCTTACCTAGCATTCTTTTCAGTGTTCCATTGAACCGCTCGCAGACCCCGTTGCTCTGAGGATGATACGGGGTGGTGAACACTTGGGCTATGTCTAACAGTTTAGATATGTGTTTCATCTCTTCTGAAATGAATTGCCGGCCCCTGTCAGACAAAATCTCTTCAGGAAATCCTAATCTGCTAAATAAGCTCATTAGAGCCTCTGCTATATCCTTTGATGTGATGGATTTCATTGGCAATGCTTCAGGCCACCTGTACATAGATCAACCAATGTTAGAATAAATCTATACTCCCGATCAGACATAACTGGAAGGGGCCAAATAATGTCTATTGCAACCTTCTGAAAAGGGCGAAATGCCAAATCTGTTGCTACTAACGGTGCCTTGGGAGTCCTTCCTTTCTGGCTTGTCTTCTGACACACTTTACACGACCGACAGTAAACCTTCACATCCTTATTGTATCCACGCCAGTAAATCTGGGACAACACTCTACAGCGAGTTCTTGCAATACCCATGTGACCCGCAAAAGGGATATCATATGCTGTCCTTAACACTGTATTCTTCAGTTCCACTGGAATAACCACTTGTGTAATGACTGAATGTTGCTCTGCAAAGCATCTGATTAGAATGGAGTTCCTAACCTCAAACCAGTATCGAGCAGACTTGGTATGCCGTATGTTCTTAGACTCAGCCAACTGAAACAAAGGCAGAAGTGAAATGTCTGTCCTCTGCATGTCTACAAAATCAGATGCTGTAATTCCAGCAACTGTAGGCACCGAAGGGATATTACTGGGCTGCGATATCATAATATTTGCATCATCAGCCTTAGTCTGAGCCCTCGTCATTACTGCGTTAGCAAACAAATCATGCCCATTTTCCCACTCCTCAATATCCTGACTGGTGCAATCATGAACCCCATTAACATTTCCAATAATGAGATCAGCGACGGGAGAGTCAAGGACGCATACTCGAACTCTACCCGACAAGAAAGGGGTGTCGATCTGCACAATCGCCAATGGATAGTACTCGACATTACCACCAAAAGTAATGCATTTGGCCATCTTTCCAATATAATACGTATCCTTAACCAATGTCTTCCTAATGCCAATGGTTGTACAGCCCGTGTCCCTCAAAACAGATACAGGTTTATTCTCCACAAAACCCTTATGTAAAGTTAAGGTGCCATTCCCATCAACTGATGAAAGGCAAGGCAAAGTGTGTCCACATATTAAAATAGGCTTGCCATCAGGCTCGAACAATGGTCTGCACCCCTCACACTCCTCGCTATTAAATGTATCAAGTACAGTAGCTAAATTTGCATGCTCAGTGTTTTCCTTTGGGCTCTCTTTTCGACTGTTTCTTCTCTCATTACAATTGGGGCAGTTGGAATCCGTCTCTTGGTGCTTGTAAGAGCTTCTCTTTGGACTGCCATTATAATTTTTCTTTGGGCTGGCATATGGACTTCTTTGTGGGTTAAAGGGACACCTCTCTGGGGCCCTCCCACACTGATAAGATAGATGACGCCTTGAGCCACACTTATAACAACCCCTTCTACTGTAGCCTGACCCAAAAGAAGGGTACTGTCTCTTAGGAGAATATCTTATGTCCCCGTTCCATCTTCTATTTCCACCATCTTTATCCGCATACCTGTCTAAGCTGCGGGCCCGAGGATGTATGTATGGCTTCTTTCAGTTTTATCCTGAGCCACACAAGCTGGAAAGGTCTCAGCAACTATCTGCTTGTGAATCGGTTTCCCCGGGTGCGCATTGACATACTGCTGTCCTAGCTCTGACATAATATTTATATCTTTTGGCTTTCGCTCTTGTAGAAAAGCCATTAACTCTGGATTGCAAGAAGATAGAACCTTGTCCTGTAGCATAAGGTCGGTTAGCCCATCAAAATCCTTCACAATACTTGATAGTTCAATCCACCTATTGAACAGCAATTTGATTTCCGCAATAAACTCACTAAAGTCATTGCTTGTTGTAGGAATAGCCTCCTTAAATCTTTCACGGTACCCTTGAGCTGTCAGTCTAAATCTTCGAAGCAGTGTCTCTTTCACCGTGTCATAATTCATGCGATCCTCTACTGGCAAAGCAAATACACATTGTAAACTTCTTCCGGTGAGCGAGTTATTGAGCAGAGCTGGCCAATCTTCTTTCTTAACCTTCCAAGATACTGCTTCTTGTTGAAACCTTTCTAGATACACGTCTATCATATCGACGCCCTCAACAAATGACGGGAGTCACAGCTTGAAAGGACGAGTAGACTCCTTAGTAGCTGGTCTAGAACTCGCAGCCTCAAGTTCCAGTTTCTTCAAAGTAATTTCTTTATTTGCTTGAATTTCAGCTTTCCTTGTCTCTTCCTTCTTTGCTTCCCTTTCAGCCTCAATTTCTAACTTCCTAAGATCTCTTTCCTCATTGCGTTCTCTCCGTTCCTCAGCATCCACAAAATTTGTCTTGCCCCATAATTCAAGTTCATCCCCTGATTTACCAAGTGCCTCTCCCTTGGTGATAAAATCCAAGAGGTTAGACATCCTGTAATATGTATCAACTATGATAACTATGAAAAAATGATGCAACCAAAAAACAATTAAGGAGAGAGAGAAAAAAAATGTATACCACCAGATATGTCAAATGGTCTCTGGAAAACTATAATGGATACCCCTTCACCTATGAAGAACGTCTGTCATACACAACAGATTTTGAACAACTCTTCACACTGGGTCTATACACTGGGTTAATTTCTTGTATCAGTCTGTAGGCATTACAAACTGTAATAGACCAAAATAAAATGTGTCTGCTTATGTTAACACAAATGGTATGATGATGATTGAAATGATAATCACAGAACACACGACGCTACAACAACTGATAGCCAGTGGAGAGGAAGTTATAGACCAAGAAAGTAAGAATAGACCTTATATTTATACACAAACCTATCGAACGAACAAAAACAGGATATCGTAAAATAACTTATATACACGGATAGCAGAGCAAAGGACTGAGAATCACACCAGAAAAACACCACGAAAGACTATTATACAAGACAATAAGTAAACAAACTAAACGCAAACAACTAACGCCAACAATTTTTCCACAAATTACACGAGGCTTCACAACTCCCCAAATCTTAGACAGATTGGGTTCCCTACAGCGCAATTTGTCTCACAAAACCTATTAAAGACAACACAAGGCAAATTTCTTCAATGAAGAAAGATGGATTGTGCTCACCACTCAAAATCACCCTTATACAGAAATCAAAATTAAATACTACCACACAATATGAACAAAGCAAAAACAAAACACTGGACAGTGAAGTAACCCAAGAGCTCTACTCGTGCACCCTGCAGCAAGGGCAAACAGGAATGAATATATGAATACTTAACTAATAACAAGAGCTAATATAAAAATAACATAAGTTTCGAGTACACTGTAGAAGTGATAGACAGAAGGAAGTCTAGATATGACGCAGCAAACTTGTCGTCCTAAAAGGAACTAGTATCAAAATAAACTAAGTTTAGTACACTTTTAAATATAACAGATCATAGGGTTCAAATATAACGTTAATTAATCTGCAAAAATGCTATTGAAGAAAGAATGGAGAGAAAAACAACAACAACAAAAAACCAACTATTAGTTCCGGGCAATAAACTTATCAAGGAAGAAATAAATAACCAAATAAATTAATTAAAAGAAGTATAGCCTATATATATATAAAAGAAAATATGCAGACGCACAAGTCAAGTAAACAGAAGACTGGAAATTAACAAAATTAATAACAAACTTAACTTAACAATATCCTGTGTCCGCTGCTCCACTTGAGATAGGCGCAGGCTTGGAGTCCCGGTGTTACAGCTCAATGATGGATACCACAAACAACACGCTTCACGTCGTAACACAGCACAGTCAAATATCAAAATCAGCTCCTACATGCACCTGAGCTCTCAGTACGGTGAACCGGATCTTCTTCACTACTGGTCCAAAGGGTAGCAAAGGAAAATGCCTCTCTCACTGCGTACACCATCTCCAGGCAAGATCTTACGATTTCAGCCGATCACCAGCAAAACAATGGCCTTGTTATTCCATTACAAGACCCAGCAGACGATTTTTCGTGTCAACAGTTATGCCGAACTACACAGCACAGATAAATTGACGACAGATCAGCACACTCATCACGGGGCGGAATAACATAATATCAGTGCGCCGAGGTAAACAAGACTGATTACCGCCTTTTCATTCTTCGTGCTACTTTCCAAAATAACACTGTCGATTTCGTCAAAACTGTCCCTTCGCCTCTCCTCCAGTGATTAAACTATTCTTCGTTTTTAAATATTCAGTCCTTCTGCAGCTATACCCTTGCTGACTATCACTGAAATGAAGATTTCAGTTTTGCACATTAAGTTCTTGTGACCTGATTCAAACAAATAGGCCTAGTTCTCTGTTCCGCTTGATGTAATTTTTCAACAACAATTCATGAGAAGGCGAAATTGTCAGAAATTCTGCAGAAAATTAGGGGTGGGTCCTCTCTCCCACTTACGAGTTCCCCAAAATTGTCAAGTGCTTGCTGTGTGTACACATTGACAAATATGTATTACATACACATGGAGCGACAAACATGGCTCGTTTTTCACAGCTAATTGTTAACTCACTAAACTCCAACACGTAGATACGATATCCGACGACTTGATTTTGAAGGAAGCCGAGGTATGATTGGCTAACTTAGATATACGAATCTAGTTGTTGATAGTAACACATAGTAGTGTGAGATTTTTTTTTTAAGTTAATTCAAAAATAAAGATAGGCTTAGTCCGATTGGCCAAGGCATGTGACCTTAACGAAAGAGTACGCTGCTCGTTGCCATTTAAAAAAAATATTCATAAGAGCAGGAAGCGGTGACAGACTTGTGCTGTGTTTTATAAGATATAACTACAGAAATCAGTCTGGGACAGTGGGCAAATCTAAAAGTGTACCATATTCAATTGCCTTATTCATCGTAACCTGTGTAGATTTCCTTTACATGTGGTAAGATTGATTTTATTGACTTTTTTTATTTGAAAAGGGGTTGTGTATAAGAAAAGGCCATGACAAAAGGTTGTAATTAAATGGTTCCATGGCAGACTTAGGCATGGCCTAGTTATTGATGCATTATACTATGGACCATTTAAGAAAGTTAGAACTACAGGAATATATATGATGATCATGCAGAAACATTACACTTATCTTATTGCATGGTGAAGTATTGCAGGCATGGCAGAGGCGTAGCCTCCATTAGGGAAAAATAAAAGAAAACTGGTACCATTTGTTCCATCACATGAAAGTGGAGAAGCTAGGTTGTCAGAAGAGCTGACCATGTTCTTTGGTGAAATGTATGTTTACAGGTAAATTTGGAGGAACTAGTTTGATATTAAGACAGAACCATAACTTGCTTTGACAGGGGTTCCTGCTGGTACTTGTATGATGCTGATACTGAATGATAGAGCAATTCAGCACTAGATCAAGGAGTCTCTGACACCTGCTGTTATAAAAGAGGCTTAAGACCAGAGGATTTTGAAGCGTTTGGCCAAACTGACTGCAATTGCTGCGATTCCAGGGCTCAGATAACACTGGCTAACAAAAAAATAATTTTTTTTTTCTTTCCCTAACATTTCTATGTTTTTCTGGTCAATTTTAATGCGCTGTTTTTAAATCTGCAAACCGTTTTTCTCTATCAGGTCGGGATCTCTAGAAATACGCAATTGAAGTTTTTTAACAACGCATACAGTATTACAACATCATTCGTACAAGAAGTATAACAGTTATGTAGGCTTGAATTTCTTTGCAGTCGATTTTCGTCGGTGAATGGCATGTAGTACATCGTGATGAAGCCTCCAACAATAATCGGCAAGCATGGTCACACTCCACCGTCCTTGATAACGTGACTCCATTACAGCGATATCTTGATGGAATCGTTCTCCATGTTCATCGCTGACTTCGCCAAGGTCGTCAGGGAAAAAGTCAAGACACGAATCGAGCAAATGGATTTTGAGGGACATGTTACAGCCCATAATTCTGTATGCATCTATGCACTGCTTAACAATATGCACACAGTCGACAGATTTGTGATTTCCCAAAAAGTTATCGATGATCGATTTGAATGCCATCAATGCGCGAAGTTCCCTACCATGTAACAAGTTCTCGAATTGTTTGTCTGCAATAACCTTCCTAATTTGAGGTCCTACAAAGATACCTTCCTTTATCTTTGCATCGCTAACTTGCGGAAACTTTTCTCGAAGATAAGTGAAAGCTTTGCTCGTTTTATCTAACGCTTTTACGAAATTCTTCATGAGCCCCAACTTTATATGTAACGGTGGTAAAATGATGCTGTCTTTGTTAACTAATGGCTCGTGTATTACATTTTTATGCCCGAGCTGCATACGATCCCTGATAGGCCACACCTTTCTTGCATAATGTTCCTGTCTGTTGCGGCTGTCCCATTCACATAGGAAGCAACAAAATTTAGTATACCCAGTCTGCATGCCCGTGAGAATTGCAGTGACCTTTAGGTCTCCACAAATCCGCCATTGGTAGTCATTGTACTTTATTTTTGCCAAAAGTATAGCCATATTGTCATAAGTTTCTTTCATATGAACAGAGTAGGCGACTGGAATTGATGAAAATAAATTTCCGTTATGCAATAACACAGCTTTTAGACTAGTCTTGGAAGAGTCGATGAAAAGTCGCCATTCATTGACTATGTGCTCATGACCGAGGTGCACCATTAGACCGTTTACATCTTTGCAATAGCAAATGTCATCATCCATCTCAAAGTATTGAACAAGTTCTGTGTCTATGACGAAATTTAGATATCGGAGTATTGGGCGCTAAAAGATTCCATTCTTTGAGTCGCGAACCGAGTAATTCCGCTTGTCCTTTGGTAAGAGCGAGATCACGTATTAGATCTGAAAGTTCTGAATGGTTAATTAAGGGAACACCATCATTCACCGGTATATAATCCGAGTCAGAATTAGTTTCTAAAGCAGGTAAACTATGATACCTATCACTTTCTGATGGTTCATTCACGTCCAACGGATATGTTCTGGTGGAACTGGGATCGGACACGTGATTGGATCATGAGGCACTGGTTTCGAAACCGATTAAATATTTGGATAAACCACAGACTTTCTAGTTTTAAAAGTGAAACCATGGATATTTGTCAAGCAGTAGCGTGATTTGTCGGTTCACGCCATATTACTGGTACTCCAAAAGGCATCGACTTATGCTTCGGCGATTTTCGTAACCAACCTGCCAATGTATTTGCACAAGTCAAACAAACTGCATTTGGCTTCCAAGATTTATTTGCATCATCAACTTTCGAATCGAAATAAAGTTCATTTGCTTTCTTTAGTAATGGTGTAAAGTTTTTCTGGTGAACACGATCGGTAAAATATCTGCACAAGTAACAGAACAGATCAGCCGAATTTCTACAACTTCTAGAAGCCATATTTCACTCAGAATTATTTCAAAATACAGTAACTATTTGAAAATAGCATAACATATGTCATGCATCTTTTAGCAGTATAAAAAGTAGAATTATTTTGCATTTTATTAATTTTTAATAAGTTATATAGTAAAAATGAAACGGAGCAAATAACGGTTTCCCAAAAATATATTTATTCACAAATATATTAAGAACCTGACGTGATAGAGATAAACGGATTTCAAATTTGAAATCAGCGCAAGAAACTGACCTAAGAACACTTATTCTTATATAAGAAAGAAAAATGTTGTTTGTCAGTGTAAGTGATATATCTGGCCTGGAACAACTTATTACTATTCATGAAAGATCTCATGTATTGAATAAAAACATTCCTCCAAAAAGAATAACAGAGACCATATTATTAAAACTAAAGAACATTGGGATGATGATAATTCCCGACATGCTTCATAACACCAGTAATTAGATATATTAAAGAATATCCATTTGAAAATTGTACCCATACTATAGACATACTGTCTATTGCCTGTAAATATTTTAATATATATTTGTAATTATATTATGCAATCAAATTGATTATCATTGACTAAAGTCCTGACCAAAACAATATTTAGGCTCAGGACCAATAAAGTTTAACAGAAAATTTTTCATTATAAAATTTAACAGCTGGAGTTAGTTGAGTTTATCTTAGGATTTAATATTTCTTTGTATATGTTTTGTATTGAGATTATTCCACAACACAATTACAATACCCTAGACACTTAACGAAGCTATTATTCACATTGATCAAAAATAAGTCTGATTGAGATCGAAATGTGGTAGCAAGTAAGGTCTTCTGTATACACACCAAACTTATTATCTTCAGAAACCTTCGCAGCTGATCTCATTCAGTACACTAGGTCCCCTATCACCATATTTATACCTCATCAACTCACCACACGCGATGAGCTGGAGCCAAGACAGGTCGGATGACAGGTCGCCTTGCATGCAGATCTGCATCTCTCAGTCAGTTTCGCATGTTGTGGTCACTGACGATTACGTTGGTGGCTGCTCGCAGTTGCGTCCTGATGGCACTGGCAGTGATTGTTCTTTGTCTGACAGCCAATACAACAACAAAT
This sequence comes from Oreohelix idahoensis, assembly GCA_024509875.1. Taxonomy (NCBI): domain Eukaryota; kingdom Metazoa; phylum Mollusca; class Gastropoda; order Stylommatophora; family Oreohelicidae; genus Oreohelix; species Oreohelix idahoensis. The sequence continues at coordinate 89,322 of JAMPIV010017597.1, forward strand.
GTGTCTTGCCGTTTTGTGGTAGACCTTGGACGTCCTGACCTGCGTTGTTCTGCGACACTGCCGGTTGCATTATAACGATCACGCAGAGTTTGTATGACAGCGTGGGCAACTCCTAATCTCCTAGCAACTTCTCGAAGCCCTACATCATCCTGCAGCCATGCCATCGCTCTCCATCTGTCAACATTGGTCAAGCGTCTTCGCTGAGCCATGGCTAAAATGGTAAATGTCCCAAACATACCCATTGCCCGTTCCTTCCGAAAAGTGGATGACATGTGTTCACTATAGTCACGACTTGCACGTGAAAAGCAAATTGCAGCAATGCTATCAACATGCTTTGCCATAGGAAGCATTTTCAAACATGAGTAAATAAATTAAGGGGCTGCAGTAAAACTGGTAAGGAATATAAGTTTATAAACTAATAAAACGGTATTGAATCAGTTTTACAAATAACAGTTCACATGAGACAAGGGACGTTTCGGGTTTTACCCTTCGTCAGCCACAAACAGGTGACAAAGACAAAAATTACATATAGGTACTACAAAACTATACGATGATGAGAAATATACAACAAATGGGTGATACAAGCAGATGGAAAAAGTAAACAACAACAGTGATGAGAGAAGTTTTGTTTATTCTTCTTTTTTTCGTTTCGTTGGATTATTTACTTTCTTGTTTCAGTATTTCTTTTAGATTTTACGGTTTTCTTGTATTGTTATTGTTCTTTTTTTCTCTCATCACTGTTGTTGTTTACTTTTTCCATCTGCTTGTATCACCCATTTGTTGTATATTTCTCATCATCGTATAGTTTTGTAGTACCTATATGTAATTTTTGTCTTTGTCACCTGTTTGTGGCTGACGAAGAGTAAAACCCGAAACGTCCCTTGTCTCATGTGAACTGTTATTTATAAAACTGATTCAATACCGTTTTATTAGTTTATAAACTTATTTTCAAACATGCATTATTTCCCTTTCCACCACGTACATTTGATTGACCTTGGAGGTACACACACGTAACTCAGATTTGATTTATTGTCAGATTAACTGACATTGTTTAAGCACGCAACAAAATGCAGCAAAACTTTTTTGACTGGGTGTTCAGGTTTTAAAAAAAAACAGCTTAGTTGAAATGACCTAAAAATTGAAAGTGGCCTTTAACTTTTTTGAGCAGTATATAGAAAATGTGTTCCTCACTTTCTTGTACATTTGTCTGGCACATCTTGCATCGTGATTTTCGTTTTAATCTGTGTGCTTCTCTTTCTGTGGTTGGTGTCATATTATATAAAAGTCGGTATTTGACTTCTCTGGCTTTTGGTACGATGCTTTTGTTGTGAAGATCGGTGAAAATCTCAGTGTAATCTGTTATAAAGTAATTGTAACCTCTTTTAATTCTTAGGTGTAAAGGTGGTGCTTGTAACCTGACTAAGTGTTTGTAAATTTTGTTTGTTTTCTAGTTAATTAAAATTTCGTGTCCTCTGATGGCTTGTATGCATGTCCTGTAAAAGTGTGGTAGTGTGCCGTAATGGTGTGGGACATTGTTCTTTAGTGGCCTCAGTCTAGCAAGTCTAAGCCCTACGTAGTAATGGGCTAAAGTGTGTCGTTCTGGGTCTCTTATTATATTTCCTACATGTCTGATTCGAAGTGCCTTTATTTTTGTCCCTATATCCTGGAGGGCAACTCTCCCGAATCTTTTCTTTTGCATGAGTGTTTGATGTTTAATGCTAAATAAAGTGTACCCAAAAACAAAACGCCTAATCTCCTTGTTTATCTCTGTCACCGTATGTTGTGGAGGGTCAAAGACTGTAGCAATGTAAATTATTTTTGGAATAATAAGACAGTTCACTATTGCACTTCTGGAAAAAATGGTTGTATTTTTGTATTTGTAGCGGTGAAGTGTGTCTGTGGTATATGCAACTAAGTTCTGCCATGTGACTTTGTGTGTGCGGTTCGGGTGAGATGGGAAGTATATACCGTACAGTTTCATGTTTGTTGTTGACGTTAAATCATAGGGAAAATCTGCTTTGTATTTCCATCTGCCTATACCCATAATTGTAGACTTTTGGACGTTTAATTTTGACCCACTACCTTTACCAAAAAGCTTGAAAGTGTCTAGAATATTTTGTATAGACCTATCATTGTGGGGAAAGAAGGTGGTATCATCTGCGTAGGCAAGCAACGTTTGTTCCCCTTTACCTTGCATAAAAGTGCCTCTGATGTTACTGTCTTGCCTAATTTTCTCTAGCAGTGGTTCTAGAGCGAGTACATAGAGTTAGAGGAGAAAGGGGACATCCCTGCCTAACTGTCGGCCCAAAGCCCTAGTAAATGAATGATTTACCAAAACCGCTCAAGCAGTCGCAACTATAGACGGAGCACATTAATCTACTTTTTTTAATATAAAGTTTTGCCTCGTTTTGGCGAGGCGCGCCCCGTTCAACCTAGTCGGTTATATTAGGGCGCATGTTCAAACGTAAAAGATTGTTATTTCTACCCTCTAAAATTAATCTACTTAAATTTCTAAAAATATTTGTACCATCACTAACATACATTCTTTTGCTGTCAGAAAATTATATAAAAGTTGAGAGCGTCTAGCATTTGTACTAAATTGCACAATAGTTTAATATAACATGCATTTTCAGCACCAATTTTGTAAGTTTCTTTAAAATAATAAATATAAAATATATAATACAATATCCAAAAATATGCAATATATTTCATTGTTATTATTTCTTATTTTTAGTTTAATTGTTTCCCTTCTAAGACGATAAATTACATCCCTTGAAAAAAGCCAACAAAATTAATTTTAATTCCCTTCGACAAGGCAGAAGATAAATTATATCCCGTGGAAAAAATAAAAAAGAAGCCAATATAATTTTCTTTCTTCAAAACTACAAACAATGAGTACAATAACTTCACTCAGAATCAACAAAATGAGTTCTCCAGTCTTCTAAATGTGCTACAGATGCTGAAAGGTTAAGACGTTTGCTGTAGTTCTTTCCCCGTCATTATTTTGACTGGTACATTTACTAGTAATAATATAATTGGGAACGCCCCATGTAGTTCCTGGGAGGAAACTAAGAGGAACAAGGCTACTGCTTCCTCAGGCAACTCGTAAGAGGCGACGAATATGAGGTTGTGCACGTGGCTGGCAACCTCATCATGTAAAACATATTGCTACAGAAACAACCACAGCAAAAGCACATGCATGCGTTGGTGCAGGCTTCCCACAACGGACAAGCTGCAGCCGTGAGTCCGTGATTCGTAAGAAGCGACAGGGGAAATAACCATGATGGTGATGATGATGGTGATGATGATAATCAATGAAAATATATGGGAGCACAGTAACAGATCAGGTCAAAGTGTTTTTTTTTTTTAAAGTCATTTCCAATTAAGAAATTATAAGTGAATAGACAAAGCTGAATATGAATTTCTTAACTGAACTTTTGTCGTAGATTTGCGATAGGTAATTAAGACTTAGTTTGGTCCCTTCTGAATAGACATAGAAATAAGTGATAGCTCAGTGGGAGGTGATAAAATAGAAATAGATTTCACGACTGGGGTGGAGGAAATATAGTAGATTATGTCTCTGACACTCGAGAAGCTTCTCTCAGTCAGCCTATCATCTACAACAGAGTTAGATTAGTCAGACAAATCTAATATAATATATATTAATATATCTGTTTCTCACATACACACACACATAAGAGACTACAATAGACACACAGACGTGAAACTATGACAAATGGAAATATAGATAATTGGGAACGAACTGACCGACACACTGGAATAAGTTTATGTGAAGTTTAATTATCATAATAAACTTCCATCACAACATATAAAATTACATCTAACATATACAAATAGTCATAAAGTCAATGAATTGCTACAAGAATGATAGACACATTGGTAGGATCCTTTCCTTCGATGTATAGCCCACAGTCCTGTTAGAAGAGAATTGATAGCCCCAAAGAGTCACGGATACATATACTGAAGTCTTAGATTTCCCCTTAAAGGTATGGATAGACTTTGATACTCTAATCTATCCCAAGGATACTATGGTTAGCAACAAACTTGCATAAAGAAATTACAAAGTGGGTGCATATATTAAAAACATATCACTCAGTCTACTCTCACTCTGTTCTTTCAGCAGGGATCCCTGTCTCACTTTCTTACCTAATGTCTGGATGGTGTTCGCCGTCTGGCGCACTTTATGACACACTCAACGTAAATCTGCCCTTTCGTTTGATGAAGCGGATACCCAGCTCTGCAGATCTTGGTTTCATCCAATGGGTCCGGGGAGCGTCCTCTTCATGCGATATTTTGTTCAGATTTAGTTATTGTCACTTTACTCAGTTCAGGTAAGAATTAGTTTTAGCGGCCCCACAATGTCAGAATCACGAGGTTTCCCGTATTTAAGAAAATGACCAGTTGGTAACTTCTCTCAAAGGTAAAATTCTTGGTCACACCACAAGGTTTCAAAAATATGTCGGAAAGTTAATCGATTGTAATCTTTTACTCGTCACAAGGGCTGAAATGTACTTGAGGTTTTTAATCAGGAAGAATTTAATCTGGCTCGGTAGGCGCAGTTATTCAATTTGTCTTAAAGTTTGTGAAAATGGGTACTCTGTCGTTCTGGGTGCAAACACCATGCCAGACAGGTGTTACTTTGTACTCCCACACGTCTTTAATTAAAAGAATGTTTAGTTCTTCACAGATATTTCTCATCAGTACTTAAACGCTGGTAGAGTTGGGCTACCCCAGTTTTCACTGAATAAAGAAAAACAAATATAACATACTTATACATACTATTCCTCGGTTATAACTTACATTATAAACTGCAAGCGTAGAGCTTGTTTTTATCGTTGAAATCTCCCGTGATATAAGTTATATTCATAAAATCAATCATCATGAATTAGAAATACGTACATATCTCGTCAATACTCAATGATGAATCAGTGCAGTTATAAGTTAGTTTAAAATACACTCGACTAATTACTAGCAATTTAATAAAATTTATTTATAGCTGCATGAGTTTAAGCTAGAAATTATAATTTATTCTGCTTTCCACTGTAACATGTCGACTAACGAATATAACAGACTTATAAATTAATTTCTTCTGCACAGAAATCTAACTAGTAAAATGAAATAAGCGGTTATCACTGAATCACTCAATTCTACTAGATATATATATTTACCTCCACACAGAACTACAGATTAATACCACGAAACTAGAATCCTTGAATATAATGGTAGTCTAGAACTCGGCAAAATGTTGCCAAGAAACTCAGAACTTTGCAATATACAAGATATTTTCTAGCACGAGTGATCTGACTACTGCAGATTTAGGAGGACTGAATGAAGTCAAGTTTCAGCTACTGGGTAGATATATGAAACAGACAAAGGATCCCACGTTTATTTCGAAAATCCGAAATAGCCTCCCCTTCTCATCTAACACTTAACTAAGACGCAGGCCATAACTGCCACAACGCGTCTTCGACACCTCCCGCCGACATGTCTCATTTCTGAGCTATGCATGAGGGCGCCGTTCACACCTAACACCGAGAAACATAACCGTAGAGCGCCGTGTCAGATGAAAATGTAGACAAATATCTGCTCCTATGTCTGACCAGAGCGTCCATTCACAGTTATTTGTCTCGTGCAGGGACTGACATATTATGCAATAAAATGCGTTTCTAAATGAGAATAGAAACAGGCGAAAGTTTGAATGGGAAAATAATATTTTGTCGCAAACGAACGAATGCGAAAAACAGGAAAAAGGATAAAAGAGCGATAATAAAGTAAAGGACACGGGTAGAAAAGAAAGGAATATAGAAAATTTATTGATCATAAATCTCTATGCGACAACTTTAGTAGATATATACCGTGAGTACGTTATTTTTCTTTTAATTAGACTTCTGAAACCGGTGTTCATTTTATGGTCTTGCGCATCTTATGGTCCAGAAAACAGGGTTATGGACTAGACATAGTATCAGATAATAACGTCTTTGTTGTGTAGCAACACTAAATTAACATTAACTAACTTGCCCAGGGACAGCTTCACTTCAGTGAGTACTTCCAGGTAATTCTCCACTACTTCATTGTATCATACATTATCAACTATTGGCTCCAGAGCGTCCGATTGACAGAGTGGTTAGAGCACTGGTCACTCGCGGCAAAGGTGCCAGCTTCGATTCACGGTATCGACACGCTCCAGTCTACCCAGCAGCTGTAAATGGTTTCCTGACTTTGCTCTTGAGTTAGGGAAGGAAAAGGCAGCGAGGAAGGGAACTGGTTACCCCCACCTCTGGATGCTGGATACTAGTAAAGTGAAGTCTGTAACGTTTCACTTCCCTACAACAGTATCGGCTTTAGGATTACCTTTATCTTTTATTGGCTCCTACAACGCATAGGCGGGATTTCAAATACTGCAGCGGTAGAGAGAAATGCCACAAAGGACTGGTAGAAGGTCAGAATAGTACTAGTAAGGAAAAAAACAACTATGTTAACAATAGGGATTGTAGAGTGCATAGAGGCATTTCACTGTGAAGTCACGTGGGAAAAATGTGTGCCAAGACAGCTGTGATAAAGTGTTCCTAACTTTTTCGTCTTTACCTTTTTCATCAACGTCTTATTTTATTTCTCTCTCGTTTGTGCTTTTTCATCATTTTTAAAGTAATTTTTTTTTTAAATTATCGCGTGCTATACCTAAGTGTAACTTAAATCACCTCTTTGATATTTCCCCAAACTTTACGTTATTATTTAGAATACACCTGGCCTCGTTACACAAGTTATTGTTGGCGAGGGAGACGTCCACGCGGGCATAAAAATAATTCGTTTGAGGGCTTAATCCACCTTTTGAACACACCGTGTCAAAGCATTTGTGCCCAATAGCATGCTCGTCAGAGCGATCGAAAACAAAGGACTCTCGAGACGAACATGAGGGATTTTACAGATAGTAGACTTTGAGAGCGGCATAGAAAATTAGATGTTGTCTGCGTAGCGAGACAATAAAAGAAACAATAAAGAAAGCAGCCCGCGCGCCAGGCAACAATGTAACAAAAGACTGCGACGATAATGTCGCGACAGAGGACTTAGTGACAATGGGCAGGTAATTTCTCTACTGGGCGGAAAATTCCAAACTGCTGTTTGCCTTGTCAGTGGGACATCCAGCACAGAGTTGATGAGTTGGTTAATAGAGCCCACCAACTTTTGGCAATTGACGGGCACTGAAATTGCGCGAGAGCATGCAGACGTAGCACAGCAAGATGGACGACGAATGAGTGGAGAAAGGGACGGTGTCATAGGACACAGACCCAGAATTATCACACATTGGTAATCTAGAAATACAACGACTCGGTTGCCAGAAGTCGGTTTTTATCAAAATCACGGAGTTTAAGTGGAAGAGTTTACGCGAGTTTAGCCTATACATGGCCTTTTCCATAATTTCATTTATGTGTGGATCTAAAACTTATATCTGTGAATTTAATTTTTATATAGTGTTCTTAAGGAATTTGCAAACCGAAAAGGAGGTTAGTAAATTTTAGAAAAATTATTAATAATTTTTCTTTTTCAATAGTAGCAATTGCTTTTTGTACTTATCCTCTCAGCTAAATGTGCGAAAGACTGTTTTTTTCTGTTACTTCTACTCGTTAACGATCAATCAAATCAAAGATTTTTCCTCTATGATAATATAAAGAAGTAGTTCATAGTTATATACTTCACCTTCATATAGATTATTAGATCATCATTACAGACGTACATGGGCACATACTTTCATGCGCAATATATTTAACAATTATTTTGTACGCCTCATATCATATATTACACTAAGAAAATTAAAAACATAGTGAGCAGTTAGGAGGAAGCAATAGTGAGAAATACGATAAAAAAATAAGTCAGCTATTAATATTACATATGAAACTTGTTAAGGCACTCTGTGTCTTTAGTGCTGCAGAAGTCTGAGTCTAGACATTCCCAAGCATTGAAGGACAGTATATCTTTCAAGTTCTTACTACTACATGTGCAAGAGTTTTCAGCTATAATTACTCATCTTCTAGATCAAGGGTTCTCAAGCATTTTTTCTCATGACCCCTTTCTGAGCCTCATTTGCCTGTGTGCCACCCTTCATAGTCATAGTCTCCTTAACTGAAGAAAATGTACTTTACCGTCATACTGTGGCCTCCTAGCAAAATGGCATGGCCCATGGGGAGCCACACAGCCCACGCTGAGAACCACTGTTACAGATAACCCACATGGCATAACATACATTACATTGGACAGTCAGTGCATACCATCGCATACTCATACAGTGGAGGAAATTTGAAAGACTTATAAACAGTGTAAAGTGGTCATGAGTGTGGTAACACTTAATATATCACATCATCATTTTACTATGTACATAGGTTCACTCTCATATTTAAGTAACTACATTTTATATATGTGTGTGTGTGAGAATTGTATTTCCCCATCATCCTTTTTAATTTCTACTAACCCTATATGTTTATATATTTAACTAATACACGGTAGAGCCGCGTTGATCAATAACTAGTTATTTAATGTATCACTCGTGCTGTCTGTGTTAAGTACTGTATTTACATATAGGTAAAATCTTTAGTAGGTTGAGAGATTTTTCTTTATTAAGATCTAAGGGCAGAAGCTAAGGTCGTAGGGAAAAAAGAAAACTTTCCATGATTTATTAGAAAACACTATCTAGCTGACAGTATTCGCATTCTCTTCTTCGTGTCCTTATCTCAAATAGGTCTCTCTTTCTTAACGAGCAAATGTCTGCAGACCTTCCATATACGACAACAGCTGAGAAAAAAATATACAAACAAAAAAACAATTCATAGGATTATACATGGTTGTGGAGCCGGCCAACACTTTTCCGACAACGACTCCTGCAATTTTAAAAGTCCGACTCCCATTATGAACGAGTTATTATATCCAGACTTTGATGTTCTAGGCTGGTTCATTTTTAATTAAAAATCAATCGCAAGACAAAGCATTTTATTTCCAGAAAAATTTACACCGAACCATCATCATGATTATTATTAGCATGAACATATAAGGTAGTGCAGAGAAATCTTATTGACATTATTGGTACCATTATGTCATATTGTCTGTCCTAATACTTCAAGATTGTTAATATAATTTGATGGAAATCATTACTTGATATGTCTGGTGTCCAGATTGTAAAAATTAAGATAAACTTGGAAGTAGCATTTTTCTGCAAGCCATGCCCGATCGAGTAGACATTCGTTATCTTAAAAAACCACTATTCCTTGTTAATCCGATCACATTTTTGTTAGTCGCACCCTACACTTGACTGAAGCTATCAACTCGCTTCTATCAATAACCCATCTGTCTAAACAATCGGCCAGCGACAAACGGTAAACCAAATGTTGATGTAATCCTATTGTTCCAACTGGCAAATGGTTGACTTTCTACAATCAAAGGATGGCATGCCATGTGTGGTCAAGCTTAAACCGTGTGGGTGTTGTCGAGGAGTGTTAACCAGAGAATAAGATAATTATCGAGAATGAAGGCGTGTGTAAACGGGGCCGGAAAGGGGAGCAACGAATAGTAACACTATACCCTACCATGCATGTCGTAAAAAGCGACTAAGGAGGGTTGGGCATGGGGCTGGTTACCCCATTCCCTAAAAAACGTTTACCAAAAAACTTCAACAAATATGGACAAGTCACACACAGAATATAAATCAACGCTGCAGCCTAAGACAGAAGAAGGTCCTCTAGAAAGGAGGCGCATGAAGCAACCCAGAGAAAGCCAAAAGGAGTCTTGGTTGCCGACTAACCTTTTTTCGTCTAGGAAAATCTCCGGGATTAGCACCTGGAATGTTCGCACTCTGTGTGAACAAGGGAAAACTGCACAGGTAGCAGCAGAAATGTAGAATTACAGGATTGATATCCTAGGTCTCTGCGAGACACGATGGAAGGGCATAGAGAGAAGGAGATTGATCACAGGAGAAATGGTGTTGTCCTCAGGACATAAGGAGGAAAGAACCCACCACAGTGAAGCGGTGGCTCCTATGCTGTCTAGGAAAGCACAGAAGGCATTTATAGAATGGGAAGCAATGGGACCCGAGTTATAACAGTAAGGTTTAAATCAGCCAAAAAGAAAGTAAAAATAAACATCATCCAATGTTATGCACCAACAAATTATAAAGAAAGAAGACTTTTACACCAGACTAAAAAATGTCTTGGGCAAAAAGAAAAGAAAGGACATAACAATTTTGATGGAGGACCTAAACGCGAAAGTAGGAACAGACAACACCAGCTTTGAAGAAATCATGGGAAAGCATGGATTAGGTATGATGAACGAGAATGGGGAATTATTAGCTAACGTATGTGATTCAAATCAACTAGCTATAGGAGGAAGCATATTTCCACATAAAAGAATACATAAAGCATCGTGGATATCACCAGACCACATAACTGAGAATCAAATTGATTACATATGCATAAGTAAGAAGTTTAGGTCATCATTGCATTATGTAAAAGTATGTAGAGGAGCAGATTTGGTATCAGACCACCATCTTCTGTTGGCTAAAACAAAATTAAAACTCAAGAAATTTACAACAGTATATAACTAAAGACAACAGTATAATGTGGAATATCTAAGACATCAGGAAATAAGAGAAAAAGTTTCAATCACAGTATCCAACAGATACCAAGTACTCCAACAGCTGGAAGATGAAACAGATACGGAAGACCACTGGCAATAAGTAAAAAATATATGGAACGAGACATGTGAAGAAGTCCTAAGAAAAAGAGAACATCAGCACAAAGCATGGTTAACAACAGGAAAAACAAGAAAGCAGATTTAAACAGAAGCAAAACCAGAAGCTCCAAAGCCAAGGCTCATGAAGTGTACATAGAAGCAAACAAAGAAGTAAGAAGAAACATCAAAAGAGACAAGAGGAAGTATTTTGAAGAGATGGCAAGGGAAGCAGAGGAAGCTGCAGCCAAAGTAATACGAGGGACCCGTACAACAACACAAAGAAGCTAACAGGAGAATATACGCAAGCAAAAGCCTCATAAAAGATATGAATGGAAAATTGCTTAGTAATATACAAGAACAAATGAAGAGATAGACAGAACATTTTTAGGAACTTCTCAATAGACCATCTCCAACTAATCCCCCAGACATCCAGCCAGCAGAAGAGGAGCTACAAATCAGCTGTGAATGACCAACTAGATAAAAAATAAAGAAAACCATAAAGCTTCTGACAGATGGAAAAGCAACTGGTCCAGATTGAATTCCAGCAGAGGCCATCACAACATATATTGATTCCTCTACGAAGATATTATATAAACTACTTGGCAAAGTCTGGGAGAAAGAGGAAATACCAGCATAATGGAAGGAAGGTTATCTGGTCAAGTTACCTAAGAAGGGAAATTTACAAGAGGGCACAAATTATAGAGGAATAATGTTACGATCAGTGCCAGAAAAAGTATTAAACAGAATCATCCTTGAGAGATTAGAAGAGTCCATAGACAAGCAACTGAGAGATGAAAAGCAGGTTTTCGACAAAACAAATCCTGTACAGACCAGATAGCCACATTGAGAATAATAGTTGAACAAAGTCTGGAATGGAATTCACCGTTATACATCGGATTCGTGGACTATGAAAAGGCATCAGACAGTGTAGATAGAGAATCATTTTGGAAATTGATGAGGCATTATGGAGTTCCCATGAAGATAATTAACCTAATAAAGAAGACCTATGAAGACATGACCTGTAGAGATCTTCATGAAGTACAACTTATAGAACCGTTTAGGATTAGAACGGGCGCGAGACATGGATGCCTCTTGTCTCCATTTCTTTTCTTAGTAGCAATAGATTGGGTTATGAAAACATCGACATCACACAACAGAAATGGAATCCAGTGGAATCTGACTAAACAGCTTGATGATCTGGATTTTGCAGATGACTTGGCTCTTCTGTCCCATAACCATTATCAGATGCAAGAGAAAATGAAAATTCTCGATGAGAGGTCACAAAAAGTGGGCCTGAAAATACACAGGAAAAAGACAAAGATAATGAGAATAAATGCAAGAAATGATAACAAGGTTGAACTTGAAGAAACACTACTAAATGAAAGAATTGTACACATATCTTGGCAGTAATATAGACAAAGTTGGAGGGACATACAGTGATATCAAAATAAGAATACAAAAAGCAAGAGGAGCTTTCATTGCATTGGGAAATATATGGAGAACAAGAGAAATCAAGTCCAACAAGAAAATAAGAATCTTCAACTCAAACGTCAAGTAAGTCCTATTGTATGACTCTGAGACATGGAGAGCAACAAAAACAACAACCAAAAAGCTGCAGACTTTTATAAACGGGTGCTTGGGTAGAATATAGAGGTGGGCAAATAGACACCCTTAGCTGTGTCGAGAAATTCGAAACAGTGTGTTAAACTGTGTCGACACACTGTTTCGACACAACGGCACAGCGGCTCTTTTGCCCGTATCGGGGAGAAAGAAGTCTCTTATAGACAGTACCGGGGCGGGTATACATGAACTGTGTGAGACAATTTCTTCTGTTTTTACTGTCGTGTGTGAAAATCTATGGCGTTTCGTGTGACCACAATTCAATATTTTTACACAAGTCTTCATTATGATGAAATAAAACGTAGATATGATGATAGCTGCAGTATATGGGAAAATAATAAAAAACAACAATAATAATAACAGTAATAATAACACATGATATCAAACTAGGGTAAGCTAGTTTTGGTAGACAATGATTCAAATCCACACCGAGTACACAGATATCAGCAGAGCTAATAAAGTGTCCATTACATTTATACGAACACACGGACACTTTCAACTTTAACATAGCACCTAAAACATTGACAACTGCAGCACTGACACAATTTCCAGTGTCTATAACTTGTCAGCAAAAATAATATCACTTGTAAAATCAAGTAATCATAACACATCCCTGAAAAATATGACATGTTTGATATTCCATACTAATGTTCCGAACGGTTTATTCGAGGCAGACACGAACTGAAACTGTGTCCATGTATCGAATCTGTCGGACTCGGTGCTGTTTCGAAGCATTGTTTGACACATTCACACAGTAGCAATCTCTAGGCAGACAGGAACCGACACTGTATCGACACGGCAAGAAGGCTCTGTATCGAATCGTTCGGGTACGATACTGTTTCGAAGCATTGTTTCGATACATACACACAGTAGCCATCTCTAGTAGAATAGAAGGACTGAAATGGTATGACAAAGTCACAAATGTGGAATTGATGACAAGAACCAGACAAGTGCCAGTGGAACAAAAGTTGAGAAGAAGACGCTGGCGATGGATAGGACAAACATTGAGGAAACCGGTTGATAGCATTACAAGGCAGTCCTTTTTCTGGAATCCACTTGGAAAGAGAGGCAGAAGTAGACCAAAAAACACATGGAGAAGAGAACTGGATACAGAGGTGAAAATGATGAGGAAAACATGGAAAGAACTTGAGCGGATGACACGGGACAGGAGGACTTGGCATGTGTTTGTTGAAGGCCTATGCTCCTCGGGGAGCTAAAGGGTATTGATTGATTATTGAAGACGATAAGTAAAATAATAACCGGTGAATAATGACATAGAGGAGTGAGAATAGATATTACGGGAAAAAATAACGAATGAATTAAGGCTGCCGTCACAGACTCTAACAAAACAGCTTACCATCACCAACAAAGACCTGCTAACTCGGAGCCATCAAGAAGACATGCGCACCATCATAGCGTGTAGACGCTGGAATTGGGTTGGTCACATCCTCAGAAGAAACCCTGACACCACCACCAGAACTGCCATGTTATGGACTCGGGAAGGAAAATGAAAGCGAAGCCGGCCAAAAGCTACCTAGCGGAGAACTGTGGCAGCGGAGATGCTAAGCATGAACCAGAGCTGGAACACCACACGAAGGATAGCAGCCGACCGAGCAAAGTAGAGACAGTTTGTTGCTGCCCTGCAAGACGCCAACAGGCGTGATGATCATTGATTGTTTGTCAGTCAGCGGTCAACAACCAAAGAAGAGGAATAACAAAACAGCTTGGCAATCTAGATTTTGCCAATATACTGGGCATTGTGTTAACTCTTTCTTTCCCAGGCAGTTTTTGTTATTACTCAAGTAGAAAATGTTTATGAAAAAAAAAACACATCACAATATATAATATCGTTATAAATTTTGACAACTTGGAAGTTCTGTTTTACGCCACAAATAAGTCTATTTTATAGAGCCTGTAAAGTGCATTCTAAACGTAGAGAAAAATTGGCTCCTAAATACCATCGCAATAAGGAAGCTGAAATTTTTCGGTCATATAAAAAGACATAATAGTCTGGAAAAATAGTGATGGAAGGCATGGTCCCTGGAAAAGGGGGAAGGGGTCGACCTAGAACCTAGATGACGGTGAACCCAGGACATCACAGAGTCTGAACTTGTCTGATGCAGGTCGACTTGCCCAGAATCGTGATGCGTTCAGAGCAGCTGAAATGGAGACAACGTTCTGGAAAGAATACGTCACTGTCGTAGATTTTTGATAGGGGAATTAAGACTTGGGTTGGTCCCTTCTGAATAGATTAGAATGAGTGATAGTCACAGTGAGAGGTAGTAATAGAAATAGATTTCCACGAGTGAGGTGGTAGAATGTGATAGAGGCTGTCTCTGAGATCGAGAAATCGTCTCTCTTTCTGCTTATCTTCTACGACAGTTTTAGAGGAGTCAGACAGTCTAAACACATATATATATATTAATATATCTCTATCCACTCACGTGCACGCACATTCAAGTGATGACAGTTAGACACACAGACGTGGGAAAACTATTACAATGATTATATAAATATTCTGGGAACGAACTGACCGCCACACTGGAATAAGTTTAGTTGTAGTTTAATTTATCATAGTAAACTTGCGTCACAACATATAAAATTACATCAAAAAGGCATATACACAAAGTTAAAGGAAAATCAATGAATTGCTACAAGAATGATAGACCCGTTGGTATGATCCTTCCCTCGATGCTTAGCCCACAGTCCCGTTAGGAGAAAGATGATAGCCACAAAGAGTCACAGATACATAGGTGTAGTGGTATTGATGGTATTGTATGATGATGATGGTACTACATGTAAATTGTATGAGGCCAGCTGTGAAGGCTCCTGAGATAAAATGTAATTGAGAATTGTCAGAAGGCCTTTCTTGCTACCACTACGACCTCACACTTAATTTTTTTTTTTTATTTGAATGTAGCTACGTAAAGTGTCTAGGGTTATGATGTGTACTGTGGTGTGATAGTTATAAATATACCCATAGATATTTAACAAGACTAATAAGATTAACAAGTGTTACAATACACTGAACTAACTCACGTGTGTAAAGTTTTTGATATAATTATATTACATTTATTTGTTCTGGATCAAGTTTTATTTTGACCAGAACTTGTTTTAAAAGAAGGATTTAAAATTTATAAAAATTATGCATGGAATGTTACATAATAAATGCAAAAGTGAACATATTTAAGTACTAGAATAGTTAGTTTTATTAAAATGTTCTGGTAGTCAGCTACTAGGGAGGATATTTATTGTCTGTGCTGTTGGGGTGGTCTCATCACACCTGTCTATATTGACTACACAGTGTCCAGAAAATGGTGGGAATTTTTATGGGGTATCTGCAACTAAATGGGGTTGGTGAATATCCAGCAGACCAGAGGCTCACTCATCTGGTATTTGTAGCTCTGGTGCTGAAATCAGGTGGTCCCACCTCTCCGTGCTGGCGGGCAATAATGGTGGTCTCTGTCACAAGGACTGCACAGATACACTTGTGTAAATCACCACCCGAATAGATACTTCTTCGTTGACGACAGAAACTCGCAGCTCTGCAATCAAAGTATGGGCCATGTGTCAAAATCTATTCTCTACCCACGTCTGGACACCACACTGACACAACAACCACATTATACAGACAGGTCAGATCTCTCTGACCAAACAGCACAGTTACCATGGTGGGTTTACATCCGATAGATCCTCCCAGACTATAGATTCTGAAAAATAATTATTAGTTTTCTACCCTAAAAGAGGATAGGTAATATGTTTCCTTATTCTCAACTCTTGATCTGTCTTGCATAATCCTTGCTGGTGTTTAGGTACATTGTTAGTCCCTAGACCCTGACTTGGGCGGGGGGTCTAGAGCAAAATCCCTACTTGTTTGTAAGGCTAGATTATGATATGGCAGTATCAAATCACTCGAACATGAAACAATATTCAAAATATATAAAGAAATAATTTCAATCTTACCAGATTATGAATAATTAACACAGAAGTGCTAGCAAAACTCAGCTGAGCTGCTGGCTATAGGATGGCGTCCCTAAATTTAACTCACTGTCTTTCATATGGGAAAACACCACACTTTAAAATCTGTGTCTAACACTGAACAATTATTGAAGAATGACCCCAAATGCGCTCTGAGCGCTAATAATATGATTGTCTGTGGCCAATCACTGCCGAGGTTTATTTTTAATTTCAAATTTCCTCACTAAAGTCATTTCAGTCAAGCTTCAGTCACGTATGGATGGTTATCTGTTAGTCTGTCCGTCTCTACTTGTGTTTCTACAAAATTGTGCTCGATTTTTGACCCAACCGTTCTCTCCCCTTCAAATTTTTGTTGTAAAAAGTTATATTTAGACACAGCTACCACCAATGTCCCTTCACTTCTATGCCAAGTAAATTTGAACACCTGCGTCCCCAAGGTCGTGTTTTTGTGTGCAAATAACGATATGTTAGATTCAATGCAGTCTGTGGCTGATGTAAACTACACTGTCTTTTGTCATTATTTTCAATATTATCTATCCGTCTGTAAAATTAAGACCATATTCGTTCACTGCTCAGAATAGGCCATCTGGCCAGCTAATTTTTATATTCCTAACATTAATATTAAGAAAAATTTACTTTTTAATTTTTGTAATTTTTTTCAGACATCTGCGTTCTTCCGCTCAAATTCAAATCAAGCGCTTGGTATCGCAAAACGTCCAATTCCGTACCTCGTGTCAATTTGGGGGACTTGAATTTTTTTACTTTCATCCATTTCCCCCCCCCCCCCCATTGCGTCTCTTTAGCCTTTCCAGTCATATTTTTTTCCTTTTTGATCCTCCGTTCCCCTCCGGTCTAGCAAGTCAAATTTATGGAGGGTGATGACCCGCGGTCTAGGCGATCATGTACATCAGCAGCCTACGCATTATGTTTTTATCCTTAAATGTTATCCTTGGAGGAATTTTACCGTTGTATCTCTGTCAATTTCACTACACATCTCCCCACCTGAAAACATGCCTATGGCAAGTTCCAAAACCAGCGATACACATAGGTAAAATTACTCCTCACGTCTGCCATTACTCTAATTTTGATCACAGGGGTGCCGACTGAGGAAATCTGCACCGACATTCAATTTGCCTGGGATATATTGGATACTAAACTGATAAGGTTGAAGCAATAAAGACCACCTCAGCAATCTTGCGTTTTCATGCTTAGCCTGAGACAAGAACACGAGAGGCTGATGATCCGTCTCCACCACAAATGTCCTACCATACAGATAGATTTGAAACTTCTTTATTGCCCAGATTAATGCTAAACATTCTTTTTCGCTTGTGGAGTATCCTTGTTCCGCCTTATTCAATTTGCGGCTTGCATAAGCGACTGGTTTCAGTTCCCCATCAGGTGAAGATGATCTTTGCAACAAAGCCCCTCCTAGTCCTACATTACTTGCATCGGTTCTTAAGACAAAGTCCTGTGTCAAATCAGGCAGTTTGAGAATAGGCTTGCTAGTGAGTTTTTCCTTTAACTCTTGGAACGCTAGTTCACATTGTGCAGTCCAAATAATTTTATCTGGAAGTCCCTTGCGAGTCAGATCAGTCAGAGGAGCACAAATAGCGTTAAAATTTTTGATGTATTTCTGATAAAATCCGCATAACGACACGAATGATCGCACGTCCTTTTTTGTTTGCGGCCTAGGTGCTCTCTGCAGTTTTTCCAAGTTCTTAGGATCAGGGGTCATATTACCCTGATATACAGTGTGTCCCAAGAATTCCAACTCTTTGCATCCAATACAACATTTTGTTGGCCTAGCAGTTAAGTTCGCCTCCCGAAGTCTATCAAACAACATCTCCAGAGCTTCAATGTGTTCTTCAAATGTCTCTGTGGCGACGAGAATATCATCCATGAAATTCGTGATACATGGGTTATTCAGGGGGTCCAACAATTTTCGCATCATCCTTGAAAACACACTCGGAGCATTTTTCAGTCCGAATGGTAGCATATTGAATTCATAATGTCCATCCGAAGTGCTAAAAGCCAAATAAGGTCTCACTTCAGGCTTCACTGGGATCTGGTAATAGCCTTTACTAAGATCCACCTTTGAAAAGTATTTTGCCTTGTTCAGTCTGGCAAATAGCTGTTTTGTGTCTGGTAATGGATCCACTTGTCCTTCTGTGACAGCATTCAGTTTCCTGTAATCTATGCACAGTCTGTGTTCCCCAGACGGTTTCCTCAACAAAACGACACTAGAACTAAAAGATGATTCACTGTGCGAAATAATCCCCTCCTTCAATAAATAATCTATTTCTTCCTTTAATGCCTTCTCCTTCGCGAACGGAATAGAATAGGCTCTCATACAGATTGGGTTTGAGTCTACCAGTTTCATGTCATACTGTAGCAAATTTGTATGGCCTGGTTTATCTGTTAATACATCTGTATGTTCCTCCAGAACTTGTTGAACTCTCTCCCTCTGGTTTTTAGTCAGGTGCTTACTGACTTTTACCTGTGCTGCTGTTTCACAAGGATGTAATGGGTATTCATGTGAGGTGAGTGGTTCTTTTTGCATCTGGGTTGCAATAGCCAAGGTCAATAAGGGGGTGCTTTCCTGGAGTGGTCTGTCCAGATACTTCTTTAACAGGTTTACATGATAAACTTTTTCCTTCCCCTTTTTGTCAATTTTATAGTTTGTTCTAGACACCTTCTCTAGAACCGTATATGGACCTTGCCAACCAATTTGTAATTTATTCTGGCTTCCCGGTAGTAGAAGCAGCACCTTCTCTCCGACTGCCAGTTCCCTGTCCTTTGCCTTCCTATTAAAATATGCTGCATGTTTCTTCCTGGCTTGTTTCAAATTATCATTTGCCAGTTTCCATCCAGCTTTCAAACGAGTGGTCAGTTCGTTCACATATTGATACGATGAGGTAACAGTCTCTTCCGCCTTCTCATCTGTCCAGGTCCTTAATAGAGCTTCTAATGGACCTTTTATTGGCCTCCCAAATAGCAGAGTTGCGGGAGCCATCCCGGTTGAACTATGTGGTACCTCCCGGTACGCAAACAATGCGGCGGGCAGGAATTGATCCCACAGATCCGGTTTTTCGTGTGCCAGCTTTCTCAGGATAGAAATGAGAGTCCCATTGAACCTCTCTACCTGGCCGTTCCCTTGTGGATGGTACGGACTACAATGAAAGTGCCTGGCTTGAAATAGCTTAAAAACTTCTTCCGTTAGTTTCCCCTTGAACTGAGAACCATTATCCGTCAAGATTTGATGCGGGAATCCTAATCGGGTAAATATTGTAAGTAGTGCCTCTGCTACATGTTTTGAATCAATTGATGGCAGGGCTACCGCCTCTCCCCACATAGAACAAGTGTCCACCAGAGTAAGGATGTAACTGTTCCTCCTCTTGGTCCGAGTGAGAGGTCCTACAATATCCACTGCAACCCTCTCAAAAGGTGTTCCCACTATGGGCATTTCCCCTAGAGTTGCAGGAGCAGTCCAGTGCTTTGGAGCTACCCTTTGACATTCTGGGCAGGATTTGACATATCTTTTTATATCCTCTGTTATCCCTGGCCAGAAGTAATGACAAGCTATACGCTGTCCTGTGGCGCTGATCCCCATGTGACCACTGAAGGGAATCGCATGTCCGAGTTCCATCACTTTATCTCTATATGAAGTGGGAAGAACCAGCTGGTTGTGACCATTTGTTCCAGTTCCGGCCTTCCTGTATAAGAGTTTGTTCTTCATGAAATATTCCCCCTTGCTCGGAGGTGTGTGGCATTTGGGCAATTTTTTAAAACAGGGCTTGAGTGTCCTATCCTCAGCCTGCGCCTTCCTCATCTCCTCTGGATGAGCATTTATAGGTTCACCTTCTTCCTCCTTCTTCTGTGACCTGGTCTGCACTGTCGCCATGATCACAGGTTTCTCGGGATTCCCCAAGAAGACGTATCTACACCCCAATATCAGAGGGTAGATTGGTTCATCTATCACTGCTGCTCTGATTTCTCCTTCCACATAGCGAGTTTTCACCGTTATCCTTGCGATGGGAAGTGTCATGAGTGGTATGTCCTTAGTCGCCCCTTGTATTTCCACTGTTTCTGTGGTATACTGACTTGGGTCCACTAGGCTAGACTTCACAACTGAATCATAATCCAAACCTGTATCATAAAGGCACCTTATGGTGACCCCATTACAAATAACATCCTCACAAACTGGGGGGTGATAAGGTTCCTGTTGTCCCTTAGGATTAACCTTTAATCTTTGCGTCCCCGACTTCATTGCAGCAATGTTTGAAGGTTTCCTTCTACAAAATTCGGTGTTATGGTTATCCTTCTTGCACCATTTACACCATCTTTTTCCTTGGTTCAACGGTTTTCTTTCATTGAACTTTTGGTCATTGAACTGTGAGTTTCTGTCGCGATAGTCATTTCTTGGCCGCTCAAAGTTTGTCCTACCTTTATTTCCCTGCTCTCTATTATCAAATTTATTAAATTGCTGTGGAGCTTTAAAATTGTCTATGTGCTTCTTTTTAGCACCACTTACCTCTGCCTGGGCTGCCTGATACCTCTCAGCAACATTTAAAATTTCCCCCAACTTCTCTGCACCTTGTTCCATGAGAAATTTTCTCATGTCTGGAGCCATGGACTCTCTCAATTGCTCAATCATGATCATTTCTTTAAGATCTTGGGTCTTCCCCAGAGCCGTCCATTTCTCCAAATAGGTTTCTAGTCTGGCAGAGAATTGGTGGTATGTCTCCCCAGACAACAGTTTGGCATTTCTAAAATTCTTACGATAAAATTCACCATTCTTCTCGTACCTTAATAACAAAGCCTGCGTTAACATGTCATAATTGTCTTGGTCTTCCCTGTTCATTTTGGCAAATACTTCATAAGAAGTACCCCTCAATCCCTGTGATAGCTTTAAACTCCACCTCTCTCTCTCTAACCCATATGTAGTAGCTAATAACTCAAAACGTCCTAGGTACCCCTCTATGTCATCGTCTTTTTCAACAAAATGGTCTAAATGAAACCCCATAGCTGAGTTTGAGGCTCCCATACTGGGCGTAGCATCTGAGGCAAAAGGGCTGGCACCATTTTCAGGAGCCGGGCCTTGTAATTCCAGCTCCCTTAGTCGTAATTCGTGCTCCCTCTGCAACCTTCTATCTTCTGCCTCCCTTTCGGCCTTTTTATCTTCTGCCTCCCTTTCGGCCTTTTTATCTTCTGCCTCCCTTTGCTGTCGTTTTTCTTCTGCCTCCCTTTGCTGTCGTTTTTCTTCTGCCTTTTTCTTCTGCCTCAATCTGCAGCCTCTTAATTTCTCTATCAGCCTCAATTTGTAACCTCTTCTCTTCAGCTACCTTTCTATCTTCCCTTTCAATATATTTATCACATTCAGTCGTTACGTATTGAATTAAAATTTGACCATCCATCCCCATCTCCTTCGCAGTGAGCACAGCAGCTGATCTAAACTTTGCTAGCTCGGCCATACTTTTCAGACAATATAATAATATACAAGCTAAGTACTTCTTATGACTATAATCTAACTAATTCTAACTAACCAGTTAACTAATTAATTATTACTGGCTGTGAAGATTCACCAACTTTTATCTGCAGGGACACTTTTAATTTTAAAGGAAATTTTACAATTTATTTCCCTACTTTTATTTCTCCCACCAGGAGATCTTAATATTACTGTTGGGCTAATTATCCCTGGACAAGACCCCAATATATGTAGTGGTATTGATGGTATTGTATGATGATGATGGTACTACATGTAAATTGTATGAGGCCAGCTGTGAAGGCTCCTGAGATAAAATGTAATTGAGAATTGTCAGAAGGCCTTTCTTGCTACCACTACGACCTCACACTTAATTTTTTTTTTTTATTTGAATGTAGCTACGTAAAGTGTCTAGGGTTATGATGTGTACTGTGGTGTGATAGTTATAAATATACCCATAGATATTTAACAAGACTAATAAGATTAACAAGTGTTACAATACACTGAACTAACTCACGTGTGTAAAGTTTTTGATATAATTATATTACATTTATTTGTTCTGGATCAAGTTTTATTTTGACCAGAACTTGTTTTAAAAGAAGGATTTAAAATTTATAAAAATTATGCATGGAATGTTACATAATAAATGCAAAAGTGAACATATTTAAGTACTAGAATAGTTAGTTTTATTAAAATGTTCTGGTAGTCAGCTACTAGGGAGGATATTTATTGTCTGTGCTGTTGGGGTGGTCTCATCACACCTGTCTATATTGACTACACAGTGTCCAGAAAATGGTGGGAATTTTTATGGGGTATCTGCAACTAAATGGGGTTGGTGAATATCCAGCAGACCAGAGGCTCACTCATCTGGTATTTGTAGCTCTGGTGCTGAAATCAGGTGGTCCCACCTCTCCGTGCTGGCGGGCAATAATGGTGGTCTCTGTCACAAGGACTGCACAGATACACTTGTGTAAATCACCACCCGAATAGATACTTCTTCGTTGACGACAGAAACTCGCAGCTCTGCAATCAAAGTATGGGCCATGTGTCAAAATCTATTCTCTACCCACGTCTGGACACCACACTGACACAACAACCACATTATACAGACAGGTCAGATCTCTCTGACCAAACAGCACAGTTACCATGGTGGGTTTACATCCGATAGATCCTCCCAGACTATAGATTCTGAAAAATAATTATTAGTTTTCTACCCTAAAAGAGGATAGGTAATATGTTTCCTTATTCTCAACTCTTGATCTGTCTTGCATAATCCTTGCTGGTGTTTAGGTACATTGTTAGTCCCTAGACCCTGACTTGGGCGGGGGGTCTAGAGCAAAATCCCTACTTGTTTGTAAGGCTAGATTATGATATGGCAGTATCAAATCACTCGAACATGAAACAATATTCAAAATATATAAAGAAATAATTTCAATCTTACCAGATTATGAATAATTAACACAGAAGTGCTAGCAAAACTCAGCTGAGCTGCTGGCTATAGGATGGCGTCCCTAAATTTAACTCACTGTCTTTCATATGGGAAAACACCACACTTTAAAATCTGTGTCTAACACTGAACAATTATTGAAGAATGACCCCAAATGCGCTCTAAGCGCTAATAATATGATTGTCTGTGGCCAATCACTGCCGAGGTTTATTTTTAATTTCAAATTTCCTCACTAAAGTCATTTCAGTCAAGCTTCAGTCACGTATGGATGGTTATCTGTTAGTCTGTCCGTCTCTACTTGTGTTTCTACAAAATTGTGCTCGATTTTTGACCCAACCGTTCTCTCCCCTTCAAATTTTTGTTGTAAAAAGTTATATTTAGACACAGCTACCACCAATGTCCCTTCACTTCTATGCCAAGTAAATTTGAACACCTGCGTCCCCAAGGTCGTGTTTTTGTGTGCAAATAACGATATGTTAGATTCAATGCAGTCTGTGGCTGATGTAAACTACACTGTCTTTTGTCATTATTTTCAATATTATCTATCCGTCTGTAAAATTAAGACCATATTCGTTCACTGCTCAGAATAGGCCATCTGGCCAGCTAATTTTTATATTCCTAACATTAATATTAAGAAAAATTTACTTTTTAATTTTTGTAATTTTTTTCAGACATCTGCGTTCTTCCGCTCAAATTCAAATCAAGCGCTTGGTATCGCAAAACGTCCAATTCCGTACCTCGTGTCAATTTGGGGGACTTGAATTTTTTTACTTTCATCCATTTCCCCCCCCCCCCAATTGCGTCTCTTTAGCCTTTCCAGTCATATTTTTTTCCTTTTTGATCCTCCGTTCCCCTCCGGTCTAGCAAGTCAAATTTATGGAGGGTGATGACCCGCGGTCTAGGCGATCATGTACATCAGCAGCCTACGCATTATGTTTTTATCCTTAAATGTTATCCTTGGGAGGAATTTTACCGTTGTATCTCTGTCAATTTCACTACAATAGGATTGGGTCTAATATTTTCCCTGTTAAAAAAATATGAACAGACTTTGATATGAGTATGATCTATCCTAAGGAAAATAAAGTTCAGCAACAAATCTTGCATAAGGAAAGTTACAAATTGGGTGAATCAAACGAAGAACATCTTTCAGTCTACTTTCACTCGGTTCTTTCATCAGGGCCCTGATTCACACAACCTTACCTACAATCGTGCTGTTGTTCGCCGTCTGGCGCAAACCTTAGTGTACATTTCGTTTAATCTGTCTATCCGTGGATGAAGCGGATACCCAGCTCTGCAGATATTGGTTTTCATATACCGTGTCCGGGGAGCGTCCTCTTCAGGCGATCGTTCTTTCTTTACAGATTTAAGTTAATGTCACTAATTCACGAAGTAAGAGTTAGGGTTTCAGCAGGCACACAGTGTCAGAACACGAGGTTTCTCTTAATTAGGAAGATGACCGGTGGACAACTTCTCTCAACAAATAGTCTTGGTTCACCACACATTTTGTCAACAATGTCGGAAAAGTTAATGTTTTTTTTTTTACTTTCTTCAGCAATTATTCTCGCCAGAACGCAGCATGTACATTAGAGTTTTTTGAAGAAATATGATTCTGGCTCAAAGGCCCAGTATAAGCATTTATTCTTTTTAAAAAAACCCGTTAGTGGGATTGGTATTCTGTCTATCTCTGAAGGCACACGCCCTGTCAGACAGGTGTTACTTGAAAACCCACGTGGTTAAAGATATAAAATGTTTATGTTTCTCACAGGTATGTCTCTGTACTAAACGCCGGCAAAGTTTGGGTTACCCCAGTATTCACTGAATGTAAGAAAAACAACATCATATAAAATATTATTACATACTATTCATCTGATATAACTTACATTAAAAAACTGCAAACGTAGAGCTTGTCTTATCCTTTTAACCTTCCCGTGAAATAAGTTACAGGTATATTCATAAAATCAATCATCATGAATTAGAAATACCTAAGTATTTCGTCAACACTCAGTGATGAATCTATGCAGTTATAAGTTAGTTTTAAAATATTCTCGACTGAGTATTTAGCAGTTAAATTAAATTCATTATAGCTACATGATTTTAAGCTAGAAATTATAATTTATTCTGCTTTCCACTGTAACTCATCAGCTAGAGAATATAACAGACTTATAAATTATTCACTCTGCACAAAAGAACTCGGGAAATAAAATAAGCGATTTAACACTTAATTACTCACAAAATCTAGATATATTAAATATAATGTTTACCTCCGCACAGAACTACAGATTAATAGCACGAACTAGAATCATTCAATATAATGGTAGTCTAGGACTCGGCCAATGTTGCCCAGAAACTAAAGACTTTTCAATACCCAAGATATTTCTTCTAGCCTGGCGATCTGTCTACTGCAGATTTAGGAGTAAGAATGAAAATCTAGTTTCAAACTCTGGTTAATATCTATGAAACAAACAAAGGCTCCCACTATTTCCAAAAACCCGATCTCTCCCCTCTCCTAACACCTACGTTAACTTAGACGCATGTCGTAACTGCCACCAGTGCGTCTTCACACCTACGTTAACAAACTGACCGAGAGCGCGCGTGTCAGATGCGAATCTCAGACGACCCGTCTCCAATGCAGAGGCAGTTTTCACACCTCCCCGAGAAACTCAGCCTGAGAACCGATGTGACAGGTGAGAATGCTAGACGATAAGTCTCAATTACGCGCCGTGCAGATGGAAAATGTAGACGGTTGTCTGCTTCTACCTGTCTTCCTGGGCGAATATTCACAGTTTCGTCCACTGACATCTACGTAATAGAATGCATATCAGTATGAGAAAGAAACCGTAAAAGTGAGAATGGGAAAGAAATATGTTTCGCAAACTAATGAATGCGAAAAATTCAGGAAAAGGATAAAGAGTGATAATGAAATAGAGGACACGGGTGGGAGAAAGAAAGAATATATAGAAAATTTATAGATCATAATCTCTATGTGACAGTCACATGATGATGAAAGTGCATTAGTACATCTGGCTATGACCAAATAGGCTTGCCAGGTGGTTTTGGGAAAATGTTATTGTTCATGGGATAGAAAGAGTTAAATAATTGTAACAACCGCTAGTCAAAACGAATTTACTTCCGCCCACAAACTTTGTTGCCTTATTTGTGACCTGTCTGACCCGGTAGTCATTCGCCTCACGATTTCTACTGATGAACAGCTTCTCTGAGACACCCAATATTTCTCAAAACCTATTGGCTGCGGTGGTAGCTATGATTAACTACTGTCACTGCTGACATATTTAACATCGTGTATGAGATGTGTGAAAAATGGCCTCATCAGCGAGTCAAATTGGTCATAAATAGGTAACAAAGTCTGTGGACGGAAGATGCGATGTGTCTCACTTGCAGCTCTGTCAGTGAATCAGATATCTGGTATTTGTTATCATTAGTTATGACAAATGAAAGACAGTTTAATATTAAACCAAACACCTCAAGATTTTACACACCTTGTTTGTTAGTTAGTTTGTTAGTTAGTTTGTTAGTTAGTTTGTTAGTTAGTTTGTTAGTTAGTTTGTTTAAAAATTTTTTTTTTAGTTTTAGTGTGCTTGTGTGTGTGTTATTTTATTTATAGTGTCACATCATGACAGTTATGACGAGACTATCATGTAGATGTTACGGAAGAACACACACACACACACACACACACTCACACACTCACACACTCACCCACACACACACACATCATTTGGAACTTTTAATTTACTCTATTTACAATAACTGACAGTAGATATGGTGCCACGTTCGCATATTGAACATATTGTGTGAACATGGAGACTTTATTTCCTAATTCTAACCTTTGAGAGGTTGAACGGGATATCTTTTTTTCATCAATTAAAAAAAAATGTGTGCGAATGTGAAAAGAGAGAGAGAGAGAAGGAGGAAGAGACAGAGGGAGGGAGAGACAGAGAGAAAGAGAGAGCGACGACCGAACGTTATTTTCAAAAGGCTGAGAATTGGACACGCAGGCCCGTCGAACATTCTGCTCTTACTTTCTCTCGTCTTTTATACTAGAGAGAGGGAGAGAGAGATAGAAAGAGAGAGAGAGAGATAGAAAGAGAGAGAGATAGAAATAGAGATAGGTGGGGTAGAAGAGAGGAATAAAACTGCAGAACATATTTTGCTAGATGTCCGTTCTCGAATTTGAGCATGCATATTGACCGTAGAAGAAGACGTATGACCAACAGTTAAAATAAAAAAAGGCAACAAGGGAGTATGACCTGTGATGGACAAGAGTGGAATATTTCGTGGCTCCATAAGAGAGCGAATGATGAAATGGTCGGAACATTTCCAGAAACACGTAAATAGACCTCAAAATGTCCCATGTTTCTAGTGTATCTATCTATCTATCTATCTATCTATCTATCTATCTATCTATCTATCTATCTATCTATCTATCTATCTATCTATCTATCTATCTATCTATCTATCTATCTATCTATCTATCTATCTATCTATCTATCTATCTATCTATCTATCTATCTATCTATCTATCTATCTATCTATCTATCTATCTATCTATCTATCTATCTTTCTTATCTATCTTATCTAACTTATCTATCATCTATCTTATCTATCATCTATCTTATCTATCTTATCTTATCTATCTTATCTTATATATCTTATCCTATCTATCTTATCCTATCTATCTTATCTCATCTTATCTCATCTCATCTTATCTCATCTTATCTCATCTTATCTCTTCTTATCTCTTCTTATCTATCTTATCTTATCTATCTTATCTATCTTATTGTCGCGAGAGGTTCAGATGTTATTAAAATGAAGGCTATCCTTGACACAAAGGTGTATCAGATGACACCAGGATAGTGCCAGATCAGAGACTGGTCTTATAAGAAATACCCTCTTCTCTGAAAAGAGCAAGGGTGTATCGACATCAAAAGTGGGGTCAAGCTATGTAAACCTTCAAGTATGATGATAGTGTTGGTCACTGAAGATCTACCTGCTACCTCTCCAGATCCCATCTTGAATAATGGTTATATAGTTGTTTTTGTGGCTAATTGTCTAGGGATAAATTGCATATTTAATATGTAATATCTATCAAACAGAACATTAACTCAATTAGAATAATTATGTAAGTCTGAGTGAAAGTATTTACAATTTATTGAGCCTATACCATTTCTCTTTTCGGTTAGGAAAATTAAAATGAATTCAAATATTATATACACAATCAAATAAATAAATATGGAATATTCTTCTCCATAATAGTACTATGATAAATTTGTAGTTATAATGTCAGTTTCTTTCTTTCACATAAGTAATATCACTTTCACTGGCTTGTAAAGTAATATTAATTGAATATAGTCCTTAGTGAGTCATCATTATAATGTTTTTAATATGTGTGGTTTCTTTATTTTATTATGTGGCTTCTTTGTTTTAAAATTTGTGGCTGGATAGTCTGAGCAGTGGAACTAAGCGTCCACTTAGTTTTTGAAATATTGAGAAGCATCCATTTATAGCCAGGATCACACAATCTGTAACTCCAGGCTGGTAAACTTTGGTCGAATTCTAAGTATTTGAAAAACTGTATGCACCAACAGAATTCCTCTCAAGTAGATGTCTCGTAAACTTGTGGTAATATCAGGACAAAACCCTCAGGCAAACACACATAAGCTGATACAGGCTTTAAATTGGCATCTAGGTCTGCTGCTAGACACAGCGGCAAAAGCATTTGACAGCATACGTTTTGCGCTCTCGTCTGGTTCAGTGTGTATTTTAAAAATAGTAGTGGCCTAAATCCGCCAAGTTCAAGGTCTTATATAGGAGCGCCGCGTACCTCGCGGATGACAGGGGAAAAACGGAGTAAAGAATTTCAACCCAATGCGTCTTTCTGCCTTCTCGTTCAATGTGAAGAATTTTTAATATTTATTTACTCTCTTAATTATGGACCGATTTTGCTCATCTAAAGTTAGAATTAAACCGTGAATTTATATCTATCTGTCTATCTATTTATGGTTTTGCTAGCAAAGTGCATTTAAATCTATGCAGTCTTTAACTAACTAAATTGGGACTACCCTGATGTAGAAATGTCAATTAAAATGATTTTTCTCTTAGAATAACATATTATTTGAGGACGTCTTTACACAAACATCTTAAGTAATATCCCCGTTGTTTAAACTAGCTATGACTTTCGTTTAAATATCTTTAGTCTTAGAGAAATTAAATATCTTCGTATTTTCAGTTGCACAAAATAGGCCTCTATGTTAAGCATAATAGGTTTCCTTATACATGCCAGAGAAAGGAGCGTTCTCATTGGCTGTTATATATCGGTCCGTTTTATCCTATTATTTTGAGCGGTAAATATGACCGTGGTTATTCGAATTCGTGATGTGAAACAGACGTCATCTCACGACACTTATCTTATCTATCTTATCTTATCTATCGTATCTATCTTATCTTATCAATTCCCTGTGCGCTCCTCATGGAGCATGGACCACCACTGCAGGTGATCGTGAAGGAAGTTTGCACAAAGCAGTTACTCTTGCAGCGGTGTTTGTTTAGCACTTTGTTGTACACGATGATGTGGCCAACCCTATGTGAAACCTTATATTACTCGACTTGTACGACATACCTGAAGGAGCAGTGGTCCTGTTCTTTCTCTGCCTGTCCAGGGAACTACGTACATACACATATACAGTACCTACATTTTCTTGACTGTAACGGCACATTGTAATTGAACCGTGTTCACCTTTGTTTTTCTGGCCTGTAAACTTGTACAGGGGATCCTCGATTTTTGAAGAAAAAAAAACTTTTTTTAGAGGTTCCCCCAAGGGATTAAGGTTGGGTAACACTCGTCTGGACGGGAAAAGTAGGTCAAAATGGGTGTGTACGATGTAAGAGTATGCGAATGAATGGTTATGATAATGTTGTGTGCGTGTGTGTTCGAGAGAGAAACATAAAGAACAAACATTCCGCCAGTTATTAAGAAGTGCGCAAATCAATCGCGACCAGACTGTCACCAAATCTTTCTGCGGTACTCAGATGAGATGGAACTAAAATTAAAATGTAGCCAGCGTTTTACAAGTGCCTGCGTCAGACAGGGCCAAACTGCTTCGAGTCCTTCTGGACGTGCTCAAGTGAAACATGGTTAAAATATGGCCACTGATCAAGCGGTGCTCAAATTAGACGTGAGCAAAATA
Organism: Oreohelix idahoensis; assembly: GCA_024509875.1. NCBI lineage: Eukaryota > Metazoa > Mollusca > Gastropoda > Stylommatophora > Oreohelicidae > Oreohelix > Oreohelix idahoensis. The sequence continues at coordinate 119,788 of JAMPIV010017597.1, forward strand.
TTGTTTTTAACAACAACCATAAAGCTACATACTTTCATAAATGGGCAAAATAGAAGGAGTTGATGTGGTATGACAAGATCACTAGTGTGGAACTGATGACAAGATCACTAGTGTGGAACTGATGACAAAATCACTAGTGTGGAACTGATGACAAGATCACTAGTGTGGAACTGATGACAAGATCACTAGTGTGGAACTGATGACAAGATCACTAGTGTGTAACTGATGACAAAAATGGGACAGGCGCCAGTGGGATAGGAGCTGAGAAGAAGACGCTGGAGTTGGAAGCGTCACACATTGAGGAAACCTGGTGATAGCATTACCAACCCGTCCTTGTTCTGGAATCCCAGGGTAAGAGAGGTAGAGGAAGTTCAAAGAACACACGGAGAAGAGAACTGGAGACAGACATGAAGGAGATGAGGGATAACATGGACAGACACTGAGCTGGTGGCACGTGACAGGAAAACGTGGCGTATGTTTGTTCAAAACAATATTCCTTGTGAAGTTGAAAGGTCATGAATGAATGAGCGAAGATTTTGTTAGAGTGTACGAAATGCTCAAAGGACAAAGACTAAAGCTGCAGAATTTTTTTTTAAAGAGCATTCAAGGTGACAGGTCAAAACTGTTCAAATGTTTACCTATGCTTATTTTCGTTATAGTAAAGTGTGAAACACAAAGGCTGGATTAATTGTCTTGAAAGTCTTTTAGGAGTTCCTGGTACAACATAAAATAAGCGTTATACCTATAAAAGAAAACAAAAAGTTAATTCTGAAGTAAGGAAGGAACGAGAACGATTATATGTAGGTTAAGAAAAAGGCTATTTATATTTATTGGAAATATGTTATTAAAAACGAATATTACAAGATCATTGTTATAAAACGCCTGTGTAATTCCTTGGTGGGTTTTGATGAGATAAATAAAGAATGAGAGTAGTTCTCCCTTAGGCATGTTACACCAGGCGACTAATATGAGATTGCATAAGAGGCGCTTGCCTAGAATAGAAGGACTGAATGGTATGACAAAGTCACAAATGTTGAATTGATGACAAGAACCAGACAAGTGCCAGTGGAACAAGAGTTGAGAAGAAGACGCTGGCGATGGATAGGACACACATTGCGGAAACCTGTTGATAGCATTACAAGGCAGACCTTGTTCTGGAATCCACAGGGAAAGAGAGGCAGGGGTAGACCAAAAACACATGGAGAAGAGAGCTGGATACAGAGGTGAAAATGATAAGGAAAACATGGAAAAAACTTGAGCGGGTTGCACGGGACAGGAAGACTTGGCATGTGTTTGTTGAAGGCCTATGCTCCTCGGGAAGCTAAATGATATTGAATGATTGATAAGAGGCTGGCAACCTCATCACGAAAAACGAATTGCTACAGAGACAACCTCTGCAGGAGCATGGGAATGCTCGGCGTAGGCTTCTGCAAAGATACCGACTGCTGGGGGTGGTCCCTTGCTCCATAAGGAGCGAGGAAGATAATGATTGTCATCAAAAGAGAAACTTTAAGACAGACAAACATTCATTAGGAATATCATTGGAAAGTGGGAATATCATTGGAAAGTGGGAATATCATTGGAAAGTGGGAATATCATTGGAAAGTGGGAATATCATTGGAAAGTGGGAATATCATTGGAAAGTGGGAATATCATTGGAAAGTGGGAATATCATTGGAAAGTGGGAATATCATTGGAAAATGGGAATATCATTGGAAAGTGCAAGTCTTCGAAACTTGTTGACAGTGAGGACAAAAAAAACCAAGAGCAAGAGAAGCAGAGAAAGTTGTAGAGAAAGCAGTGGTATGGCATGGCGTATTGTTGAGTACTGTCTACTCATCACGTCTGCGACTAACTGTTTTACCATTTGGACACCATGATCATAAAACGCATCAACCGTAGCACCAACGCTTACAAAAAAAATAAAATAAAAAAAATAGCGGTATTCTAAAGTTAAGAAAACAAATCTTATACAAGGAACTCTGAAAACGAAAGCAACAAAACAAAATATTTTGTTTAAATATACTGTAATACTCCGCGTGGGGTTACTGCTCTCCTCTTACTATATTACTACTTTGGCGACTTTTTAGTATCTCACACTCTATATCTCTCTCTCTACACACACACACACACACACACACACACACACACACACACACACACACACACACACACACACACACACACACACACACACACACACACACACACACACACACACACACACACACACACACACACACACACACACACACACACACACACACACACACACACACACACACACACACACACACACACACACACACACACACACACACACACACACACACACACACACACACACACACACACACACACACACACACACACACACACACACACACACACACACACACACACACACACACACACACACACACACACACACACACACACACACACACACACACACACACACACACTCGCACGCACGCACGCACGCACGCACGCACGCACGCACGCACGCACGCACGCACGCACGCACGCACGCACGCACGCACACACACACACACACATATATATATAACGAGGACAATTATGTTTTAGTTAGCCCACTTTTCACGTTTCATCAAACAGTTTTAAAAATACACCGGAATATTATTTAAAATGAATTTCATGAGTTTTATGTTAAGACAAAGAGCACAGTAATTTTATAGATTCCACGTGCGAATAACCGGTACGGTCTCTAGTATATATATACAAATATATAGACAGACTTACATTTGGGAATTACCCGAAAATTGGCAGTATCGGACCACCCACTCCCAATATTAATTCGTTCATAAGAAGTTTTACAGTACTGTGTAATGCGAAAGAAAACTACCCACGCAAAGTTGCAAGATGCCCCATACAGTCCCGGGGGATGAGAAACAAAGAATAGGACTACTATTCCTTCAGTTGTTTCGTACAAGGCTACTAATGTGAGGCTACTAATGTGAGGCTACTAATGTGAGGCTACTAATGTGAGGCTATTAATGTGAGGCTACTAATGTGAGGCTATTAATGTGAGGTTACTAATGTGAGGCTACTAATGTGAGGCTACTAATGTGAGGCTAGTAATGTGAGGCTACTAATGTGAGACTATTAATGTGAGGCTACTAATGTGAGGCTACTAATGTGAGGCTACTAATGTGAGGCTACTAATGTGAGGCTATTAATGTGAGGCTACTAATGTGAGGCTACTAATGTGAGGCTACTAATGTGAGGCTATTAATCTGAGGCTTCTAATGTGAGGCTACTAATGTGAGGCTACTAATGTGAGGCTATTAATGTGAGGCTACTAATGTGAGGTTGTGCATGTTGCTGGCAACCTGATCATGTCAAACAAACTGCTACAAAACCCATCCCTACAAGAGCATGTGAATGCTCTGTGCTGGCTTCCTGTAAGGGGGAACGAGTTACAGTGATGGTTATGTGCTCCATAAGAAGCGAAAAGACAAGGGATGAAAGATGGACAGTTTTCTCATCGGATAAATGATCTGGAAAAGTGTACAGCATGATTCTGTCGTCCCACTATCCTCCCATATTTACCCCTACCTCTCTACCATCATCTTTTTTCTAAAGATCCAAGACTTAACAACCACTTTTGGGACAGAACTACAATTGTTTCTAAGGACACAGTAACCTAATAAAATCTTCGTTTGAACGCGGGACACGATTTTATTCTCCCCAGTTTTCGAAACACTAATACGAGTATCAAGATCAATATCATATCCTGCGAGAGGAAAATTTCAAAACCGAATTTTGTCATGAATTCTCTTGCACTGATTTGGCTGACAAGTCACATGGTATAGAGCAGTGTTTCTTAACCTGTGGTCCACGGATCACTTGGGGGGTCCATAAATGGATTGTAGGAGGTCCGTGTACATAACCTAGAATTTAAAATGTACAGTTTTTATTATGCTTTTATGTACATTTTTTTTTCAAGAAGGCGTTCACAACCTTCATCAGACATTCAAAAGTCCCATAATCGTAATCGAACAATTAAAGAGGCCCATAGTCTTCATCGGACAATCACCGGGGTCCATAGCCTTCATTGGACAATCATAGCGGTCCATGATACAAAAAAGGGTTAAGAAATCCTAGAATAGAGGTGTTAGACATTTTTGTAAGAAGATAAATTATGTTGCAGCTTAGCAGAAGTAAGAATCGAAAACTGACGACCAATTTGGGGACAGCAATTCACTCGTTTCCATGAACAAAGTAATCTAATATAATCTTCAAATTAACCGCCAAACAACAGTTTATTCTCTCCGGTTTCCAAAATACCAATAGCGAGATCAATATCATATCCGGCCACTGGCAACTTTTATAACTGAATTTTATCATTAACTCTTTTGCACTTGTTTGACTCGGAAGTCACAGTGTGTAGAATTTTAGGGAATTTTTGCTAGGAAGGGAAAATATCTTGCATCTTAGCAGAGGTACGTGTCGAACACTGACAACCACTATTCATCATCATCATCATCTCAACCCATAATCCGTCATGGGTCGTAGGGGTGCCATGGTGGAAGCATCAGCAGACAGGGTCCTCCACTGCTCTCTATTCTCAGCAATGCTTACAAGTGTGGAAAAACCGAGTCCTGCCCATTCTTTGATGTTATCAGCCCAGGATTTTCTTTGCCTTCCTCTTCTCCGTTTACCTTTGACTGTTCCCTGGAGGATCGTTTTCGAAAGGGAGTCATGACGAGTTACATGCCCAAACCAGGCAAGCTTTCGACGTTTCACTATTGACAAAAGTGGTTCTTGGTGGCCTGCATAGGTGTTTATCTTCTCTCTAACATAGACATTTGTTTTGTGCTCTTTATAGCAAATGCGCAAAATTCTTCTATAACATTTATGCTCGAAAGCCTGAATCCTTCTCTCCGTATCTGCAGTGAGTGTCCAGCCCTCACACCCATACAAGAGAATAGATAATACAAGTGATTTGTATAATTTGATCTTCACAGGAAAACTGATGTTACTTTTCCAGATTACATTCAACCTTGTCATGGCAGCTGAGGCCATCTCAAGTCTTGTCTTGATTTCTTTATTTGATCTTCCATCACTACATATAGTGGATCCGAGATATTTAAAGGTGTTAACTTCTTCTAACGTTTGCCCATTTAACGTAATGTTGGTCGGAACATGTTTCTTATGGCTATTCACCAATATCTTGCTTTTTTCTATATTAATTTCCATCCCATACGTTCTTGTTACTTTCTCCAGTCTAGAGGTAAGGTCTTGAAGTTCTGATTCTGTTCCAGCTATCAGATCAATATCATCAGCAAAACGTAGATTACACAGAGGTCGGCCTCCAATCGATATGGTTGATTTATAATCGTAGAGAGCCTCCTGCATAATATGTTCTAGATATATATTAAAGAGCATTGGTGACAGGATACATCCCTGCCGAACTCCTACAGTTGTTTTGAAAAATTCTCCAATGTCGTTGCTTGCAAAAACAGCACTGGTTGCGTCCTTGTATAGTGCTTCAATGATATCTATGATGTTGGTATCAAAATTGAATTTTCTCATTATTTGCCATAATCCTTCATGCCAGACTCGATCGAAGGCTTTTGTGAAATCGATGAAGTTATGGTATAAATCATGTTGATGCTGGAGATGTTTTTCGATCAGTAATCTAATATTGAAGATTTGTTCTGAGGTACTTCTGTTTGGTCTAAAGCCAGCCTGTTCCTCTGACAATATTTCTTCTGATTTCTGTTTTTTTTCTGTTCAAAAGTATCCTTAACATCACCTTACTTGGATGACTAATAAGGCTAATGGTTCTGTAGTTCTTGCACATTTTTAGATTTCCTTTCTTTGGAAGCGGTATTACTAATGACTGCGTCCATTCTTTTGGCCATTTTTTTTTTGTACTCCATATCTTCTGGCAAATTGTTGTCATGATTTTTACTATATCTGGTCCTCCATATTTCAAGAGCTCTGCTGGTATATTATCCACACCCGGTGACTTCCCTCCTTTCATCGAACATATAGCCTCTTCCACTTCTTCCCGTAGTTATTATTAGGACAACCACTATTAGGACAGCAAAACACTCACCGTTTCTAATCCTCAATTACACGCGAAGCAAAATTTTATTCACTCCAGTTTTTAAGACACCAATAGCGAGACCACAGTCATATCCGACCACAGGGAACTTTCATAACTGAATTTAATCATTAACTCTTTTGCACTGGTTTGGCTCACATCCAGTCACGGGACTAGTAGGGCATGGTTATAAGGAAGGGAAGAAATGTGGCAGCTCAACGCGAAGGTAACAGGAGGCGAGACGCTTGGGAGTCATGACCCAAGTGGGCCCGCCCCCTTAGAGTGTAAAGGAGTTTATCGGGCCGAAACACTTGTCGGACGGGGAGACTCTTCTGATGATCAGATTGCTTCCTGTTGTATCGCTCTGTAAAGAGTTTCCTATCATAACTGGATTTTTTTCTCAGCGTTTTGATTTCTAGATTTTTGACTGTGATTTTGTTTTCTTCAAAATTCACTTCTCACTGTTCTTGACTAGTTGTAGGAAACATCAGTTCTTATCATCATCAGGTACCATCTTCACATCGAAGGTTGGCTGCAATGAATCTCCGTCTTCTGTCTCTTGTCTTGATGGTGCACTCTGATAGACTCTTTCCTGTCCATTTCTTGATGTTACCTTCCCACTTATAGCGCGGTTTTCTTCTTGCACGTTTGCCTTCAACTCTTCCATCCATTATGGTCTTCATAAGGTGTTATGTTTTATTACATGGCCAAATATTTTAGCTATCTAATTTTTATTTCCTTCATTAATTATCTTTTCATTCCTAGGTTTTCTAGGACCTCTTTATTTGTTTTCTTCTTTTCCCGTGTGATGTACCCCATTCTTTATTATATCCACATCTCAAGAGCCTCAATTATTTTTGTCTAATTGCTTTTACAGTTCTGATACCGTGTTCTTATTAAATGCAGAGACGGTCTTAAGGATTTTTAAGCGTGTTGCAAGATCTTATGATGGCACCCTCGCCTCAGTCCCACGCCAAACTGTATGCACTCATATGAGACTCACATTCATGCTGTTAAGTTGGATCTACACTGTAGTTTCCTCAAGAGTGCTCATTGTATTATTTTACAGAGACATAAGGCAATGTTTTCTGTTGTAGGCAATTTTGTTTTCTATATTCATGTTGAATGTTTGAAGGGTTAAATAGACATATGTGAAAACAATCAGTCTCATATGACAAATTAATTGTTTACTTTGAAATTTTTTTTTATTTTTTTTTTCGTCTTCGTTTAAAATTTTAATATTTTTAAAATACATTTCGGCTCCTCCTCCAAGTCGGCGCCTGGTGCTACCGCACCGCTCGCACCGCACAAAACTACGTACATTGATTGGATGTAATATTTGTTCAATATTTTATATCTCCTGGTTTAATGGTACGCTCCAATACAAAATTTCCTGACATGATTCATTCTCTCTGGTCGTTCTTGTTTGCTTGTCTTCAGCCGTTCTTTATTGATAGTTTATAAAAAAAAATTATAACTTATTTTGATCTGTCAACATATCCCAACTATTTAAAAGTGATTAATGCCATTGTCTCGTCTTGTCACTGTTAGATTTTCCTGACTTATTTGTTTCTGTTTCAATGAAATGCGTTTTATTCTTCGGTACCTTCATGTTTCAAGTCCTTCAACCCTTTCATCTAAGTTTGTATTTATTATTCATTTCGGTAAAATATATGAATGGATAGTATACACAGAAATAGTTTATTGCAATTTTTGTTTGTTTTGATTTTTACCTAAATTTGTTTAAGAAGTTAATTATGTGGGTTGAAATGTATTTAGTCATTTTTTTTTCTATTTATTCTTTGTGTGTGACATATTCTAACTTTTACTTTCCTAATACTCGTCGCTGAACGCTCAGCAGTGAATATGTGTACAATATTTGTAGTTTCGTACGATTTAGGGTTAGGATTAGGGTTAGGGTTAACCCTAATCCTAACCCTAATACTAACCCTAACTATAACTGGTACAAAATTTACACATTATACACATATTCACTGCTGAGCGTTCAGCCACGAGTATTAGGAAGTTACCTTATTGGTAGTGTGTCCTTGTTACTGAACAAACAAAAACTAATCACATGCTTCAATTCTTCTCTATGTTTGCTAATTTTCGCGACCCATTACTATTATCATACATCAGGGTTTGTCGGGATCTTGGCTGCCATATCTTGAGTTGACAAATATTACTTCTACGCTAACGTAACATCGACAGTACTTCTCGTATTGATTGGAAAAACTAGTCAAAATCCCTGTTTCCTGTCACCAAGACGATATAACATGTTCACTTTACGCACTTAAGTAGCTAGTGATGCTTACTTACTTAGTCGTTCCTCTTAAACTGTGGGGTCTAGAGGTTTGCCAGAGAGAGCGCTATATTATCCTATTAGCTGTCTTCATCCTGGCCTTGTTCCAATCTAGTCCTTGGTCCTTCAGATATTGTCTAATGTTGTCCTCCCAGCGAACTCTGGGTCGTCCTGGAGGTGTGGATCCCTGGCTCTTAGTTTCCCATACTTGTTGTGGTAGCCGATCCAAGCATCAGAAAGTCATACATCAGCAAATTATGCACTACGGTAGTAATAATCACAAATGGATGCAGCGTGTAAGAAAGATAATCTTATCTTAAAAATCTCTTCCATTCGAACACTCTTGACTCATCTTTCAATTCAGACGCCAGCAAATCCCTAGCAGGAATTTTTCACAATCAACCTGGTCTGTCTGAAAACTAAGATCCTATTCAGCTCACACACTTTTATCTCCACAAACTGACCCCGTTACAATTCACGTGTATCTACTGACAAGTAACCAGGACTCACAGCATTATGTACCCCCAAATTAACTCTTGACTCATGACAGTTCACAGAATGCTAATGTACCACAAAACCTTTTCACAGCTATCCTCAAGTACTCGGTCAGCTCACGTAATACAATATAACAAAACTCTAAATGGAGCATACACAATCAACAACTATTTATAGATGCTGATGATTTATGATGTTGATAGCGCAGTACAGAGAAAGCCGAAAGGTGTATTAAACTGGAGACAGATATGAAAGGGACAAGGACAACGTGCACTCATCTTGAACATACAGCACCAAACACTCATCTTGAACATACAGTAGCAAACACTCATCTTGAACATACAGCACCAAACAGAAGGGTTTAGTAGATATTTCGTGATGACATACGCTACGCAGAGAGCTTGAAGGTAATGAATCAACCAATGAAATCATGTGTTACACTAATCTAGTGGCTTTGATGATCGATTCCCAGCTTAATAATCTATCCTATCCACACACACCCCCCCCCCCCGTCTAATTACTTTGCTCCTTGTTTACTTTGATGATAATAGGGTAGCAAAAGATTAAAAATTAATATAGTTTACTTAGAGCGTGTAATGTTGGGTGCTACTTGAAGTGTATGCGTGTTGCAAGGCGATGTAAGAAAAATATAGTGATTTGGCAGAGCGAACTATTGAGTATGGTTTCTTCTGAGTTGGGCAGACGTTACCAAAGAGCGCTTGCGTGTTATTAGTGCGTGCCTGAGCAGAAATCATATAAGCAAACTTATAAATCACATCGGTTGAAAGAAATAGTATGAGATATAGGATTGACGGGTAGGCGGTTAATAGAAAACTCGAATCAGAGTTGCAGATCTATTGCTGGAGAAGAAGAAGCAGAAGAAGAAGAGGAAGAAATAATGAGTGGAAGAAGGAAGTAATAAGAAGAGGAAGTAATAAGGAGATTTAATAAGAAGAAGGAAGAAGAAAGAAGAAGAAGAAATGAGAAGAAGAAGAAATAATGAGAAGGAGGGAGAGGAATATGAAGAAGGGGAAGGAATAATAGGAAGACGGAGGAGGAGGAAGAAGAAGGAAGAAGAATAATAGGAAGGAAGAAGAAGAAGAAAAAGGAAGAAGGAAGAAAGAAGAAGAATAAGGAAGAAGAAGAAGAAGAAGAAGGAAGAAGATAAAGAAGAAGAAGAAGTAGGGATAAGAAGTGGAAGGAGAAGGAATAAGAAGGAGGAGGAATAGGAAGAGTAAGGAAGAATAAAAAGAAGAAGAACGAGGATAAAGGAGATGCAGAAGGAACCAGAAGAGGAAGGAGAAGGAATCAGAAGGAGGAAGTAGAAGAAGAAGGAGGAAGGATAAGAAGTAGAAGGAGGAGGAATAAGAAAAAAGGAGGAAACAGAAGAAGAAGAAGAAGCGTAGCAGAGCACTGTGAAAATAGAACTGGGATGGAGACGACAGCCAGTCTTAAAATACATTGTGAATTTGTGTCTCTCATTCACTTCTCTTTTTGCTGTTTATAGAACACGAAGCCACCACTGTAGATGATCCCTTTGCAGGAAGTCTGCCCCAAAGCCTTCATATACTCTTGCAGTAACTTGGCCTACACGATGAGTTTGCTGTCACGGGTTGCCTCCCTTTTGATTGCAGTGATAGTCCAACAATGGCCAAAACCTAGAGTATCTAATGTGGGTCTTCAAAGGTATCTACCTTCGCACAAGATTACTCCTGACAACGATACAGATAGAAGAATGATGATGCTTCTACCTCGAGGGAGTATTCACAAGATATTCTGAAATAATAAAAAACCAATGCTGAATGTGTCTAGGCACAGTTAACTTATTATCTGCCCGTCAACTTTTGTGAAGAGATATATCGTATGATTTAGCTCGTTCAAGCACTTGACTGATTTAATCCAGTGAAACCTTAATTTAATTGCTCTGTTTTAAGTGTCTTTAAAGTGACCGAGACATACGGGAGCCGTACACTCAAAACGATTAAATCAACTTTAAATTTGTATATATATACAAAAAACAAATTTAATAATCAATTATATTTAACAGTGTAAAATGAATAATTCTTTTTTTTTTTTTTAAAGTTATCATCACAGGGTGATGTTATGGATTTTGAGGGAATTGTCTGAAAGTTCACTTGGCAGCTTTTAAGTTTATACTTAGCTGCTCGTAAGTTTGTTGGTTTCTGCTCCCGCCGATTTCTGGTTCTTTGCAGGTAATGGACTGGTTCACTGACGTTACTGGTCAGGTCTGGAGGTTGTGACACGTTTCAAGAAATATCAGGGAGTAATCACGAAGCTGGTCTAGCGTCTTCAAGACCAGTCTGGTGATGGTGTCTAGCGCTGACAGCAGGCCACTTATACCACACACTTTGTCCAGAGATAGCACCCTCTACTGGTACCACCGACTAGGGTTATGAAAGAAGAGATACAAATACTCTCCTGAGTATTTGGTTTCCTGACACACAATCATGTGCCTCTACCCTTTTCATGTTACCATCCCATCTACCTCAGAACTTTACCCTCTCGGAGCATTAATATTAATGCCAGTGAGCGGAAAACATTCATTACATTTATTTTGAATATCTTTACATTTGCACTGATTGAAAAGAATAATATAATAAGTATGAACATCAGTTCTATCATCATCCACTCCCTGCTCTATATGGATCTTGGGACTACCACTGCTTTTGGTTCTGTATGAGAAACACGCGTAAAGCAATCACCAGTTCTTGCAGTTGTGGTTCATGAAATCATCATTCTATATGCTGACGTTGCCAGCATCATACGACATGGACATCAACTATCAATTTTCACATGTTAATAAAGGCAAAGTCTAGAATTTAAACAATGTACCACTCATCCTAAAATCTCTTGGGAATACTAACTCCTGAATCAGAGAAACAGTTAAGGCAACTTTTTTAAGATGCCTCTTACACGCAGTCCGGGGTATTACTTCACACTATGCTTCCACTCTGACTTTGTGTTCAGATTCCTAGGATTTCGGCTTTCCGTGTTAATGTAGGTAGAGTTTTCCTGCGATATCAGTCCACAAGATGCTCAAACAAAGCCCTGTCCGATAAATGGAATTATAATCCTATTCCTTACTCTGGCAAGCTGGTTGTCTTCTGGACAAAGTGAATTTCACAGTGCTCTAAACCGGCGAAAGTTTCAGATTATACTGCAACTATCGTCTCACGCACGTGGTTGTTGCAATCAGACTGTCGTGAGAAATTCTAATCCACATATATAAATTAAAACGTAAATGTAAAGCCTAACAAATAAATTTAATAAAAGGAAAGAAGAATGGTAAAGAACAGTGCGGTCACAATGACTGTACTCGAATCCCCCCTTGTTTTCTACTTCGTCTGCGAATTGTAACGTTTCACGTTGATAGTAAAAGCCTACTACATCTCTACACTCTTTCTTCAATGAAACGTGTACTGCCTTTCTAAGAAAACCTTGAGATACGCAAGTTGACCTAGATTTAAAATTCCATTCATGTCATTTTATACACTATGGTACCAAAAACGAAAGACAGATGGACTAAAGATAGATAGAAAGAAAGGGAGGGGCAAAAGCCAGAACACTTGCAACACTAAACACGCGTCGCGATACACAATTACTACCATCACGCGTGTAAGGCCACAAGCACTAGCTTTTTTTCAAATCGTCAGTGATAAAAAACACTACCCATAAAGAGAGTTATGTTTAAAAACCTGAAAAAACGCTTATTAGGAAACATGACATTATACCGGTTTACGTTTGAAAACATTACAGTACCCAGACACCACATCGTATTCGAAGTAAACAGGAGGTAGAAGAAAATACATATTTTGAACGCAGCCACTTAGCCCCATAAAATTTATATATTTGGGTTCCTTGTGACTTGCTGACAAAGAATATGTTAAGTGTTATGCAAATAGTCTAGGAATTAACAAGTTATAGCCAAAATAAAATGGGGGTGCTGTCAGACAACACCAAAAAATCAGAATCGCTCAGTGACAGATTTTCACACCACCATTGTACGGGAAATGGGCTGACATGTTACCTCCTATTTGATTGGGTAGAAATAAATGTAAGGCTAAACACGATTAGTCGGACTATAAATACTACTTTTCGTTGCTAGGGGAGACGGATGGAAGGGTACTGTTTTTTCAAACGCTTGGGTAAACATAGCATGATTGGTTAGACTCGTCGATATAGTCACTTAGACGCGTCAGTTCCACACCAGATTTTCAAAAATACTTTCTAAAGCAACAGTGCGTTGAGCATCAGCTTATATTTTTATAAATAAAAGCCTGAGACAGAGGCAGCTCGGAATTTGTGCCATAAGTTGTGCCATTATTCTTCACCAGTCAACGTATCTGTTTATTATTATTCCATGAATTGTGGGACCGTGGTCCTAAAGTTATTGAGCAGCACCTGGTCAGAGCTTTGCTGAATCCAGAGGCGGACAGCATACTCCTTGGTCCATATAGCAATCAGTGTGGTGTCTCCAGAACACAGGGAGGCTATCGAGCAGAGGAGTCTTTTCCTGCCGCCATCACGACAGATAAGAATCTGTGGCCAGCGGAGCTCAACATTATGCCCCCCTAAAACTGACAGTATATAAAATAAGAGGGGAAATAAATTGTTTTAATGTCAGGAACTGAGAACATCTCCAATACTAGTTCCAACAGAAACAAACACTTGAAGTCATGATGACAAATAACAACTTAGATTGACATATAAAACCAGTATTACCTCATAGAACTACTACACAACTGACCCACTGTTGGGTTCGTGTCTAACGTTCAAGAGTGTTATTTACGCGAATGGTTTTGATAGAACGAAAATGTCATAAATGTTCTTCAACACGAACACCAACAAGTAGTGATGAACTGGTTATTGACTGGCAGCACACAAGGCTGTGATGATTGTACATATATTTTATTGAACGTGACATATACGACGTTGAACAAGACGGTCATATTTACAGTTGCAAAAAGGTCATTACATCAAAATGTTGATCATTGACTTTTCAAGTTTATGAAGATCCTCTACAATTAAGTCCTCTCATTCAAGTGACTAAAGATCGATCACTTCCTTTGCCATAGCATATGTATTGTAGTAACGTCCGTTGACCTTCTCTCAAGGACGTATCCTATGACCAACGGATTAATTCTCACTGAGTAATATTTCTTGTCATACTCGCACTAATTCCAGACTTCCTTCATACAATATTTAGGTAGCATAGATATATAACAATCCAAACAAAGTCATCCACAACAATACGACCAGGTTAGAGTTCTGTATTGACCAACCTCTCTGTATCCATGCCACGACTTTGGCATTTACGAAAATACGGCATATAAACATAAGAAGTATGCAAATCAATTAACTTTGTTTCTTCGTAGGAATCCTCCCCTCTACGGTAATTCAAAAGGGCTAACGACTCCGTCTGTCCATTCTAGGAAGGACATACTGTGATGACTTCCCGCTAGATCAGAACTATGAGCGGCCTTATACATTAATTTACTCAATAAACATTCAATGACATGGGGCGACACTTACATGATACTTCTACTCTTGGCTGCATCATGAACCAGTAGAGATCATACAAAAGTAATGGCTTCTTCCAAACTTGCCAATAAAATATTCCAAGAAATATACCTCGGACATAAACACAGTACCCGCCGGACATCCAGCCAGCAGAAGAAGAGCTACAAATTAACGGTGAAAGACCAACGAAGGAAGAAATAAAGAAAGCCATAAAGCTTCTAAGAGAGGGAAAAGCGTCTGGACCTGATGGCATTCCAGCAGAGGCCATCAAAGCAGATATCGACACGGCTACAGAGATGTTATATAAATTACTTGGTAAAGTCTGGGAAAAGGAAGAGATACCAGCAGAATGGAAGGAAGGATATCTGGTTAAGTTGCCTAAGAAGGGAAATTTACAAGAGTGCACAAATTATAGAGGAATAATGTTACTATCAGTGCCAGGAAAAGTATTAAACAGGATTATCCTTGAGAGATTAAAAGAGTCCATAGACAAGAAACTGAGAGATGAACAAGCAGGTTTTCGACAAAACAGATCATGTACAGACCAGATAGCCACTTTGAGAATAATAGTTGAACAAAGTCTGGAATGGAATTCACCACTATACATCGGATTTGTGGACTACGAAAAGGCATTTGACAGTGTAGACAGAGAATCACTTTGGAAATTGATGAGGCATTATGGAGTTCCCCTGAAGATCATTAATTTAATAAAGAAAACATATGAAGACATGACATGCAGAGTTCTTCACGAAGGACTGCTTACAGAACCGTTTGGGATAAGAACAGGAGTGCGACAGGGATGCCTCTTGTCTCCATTTCTTTTCTTGCTGGCAATAGATTGGGTTATGAGATCATCGACAACACACAACAGAAATGGAATCCAGTGGACTCTGACTGAGCAGTTGGATGGTCTGGATTTTGCTGATGACTTGGCTCTTCTGTCCCATAACCGTAATCAGATGCAGGACAAATTGAAAACACTCGATGAGAGGTCACAGCAATTGGGTCTGAGAATGCACAGGGAAAAGACAAAAATAATGAGAATAAATGCAGGTAATGATAACAGGGTTGAACTTGAGGAGACACCAATTCAAGATGTAGAATCATACACATATCTTGGCAGTAATATAGACAAAGTTGGAGGGACAGACAGCGATATCAAAATAAGAATACAAAAGGCAAGAGGAGCTTTCATTGCATTGGGAAATATATGGAGATCAAGAGAAATCGGATCCAACACGAAAATAAGAATCTTCAATTCAAATGTGAAGTCAGTCCTATTGTATGGCTCGGAGACATGGAGAACAACAAAGACAACAACCAAAAAGCTACAGACTTTCATAAATGGGTGCTTGCGTAGAATAGAGGGATTAAAATGGTATGACAAGGTTACCAACGTGGAACTGATGACAAGAACTAGACAAGTGCCAGTGGAACAAGAGATGAGAAGAAGACGATGGCGATGGATAGGACACACACTGAGGAAACCTGTTGATAGCATTACAAGGCAGTCCTTGTTCTGGAACCCCCAGGGCAAGAGAGGCAGAGGAAGACCAAGAAGTACATGGAGAAGAGAGTTGGAAACAGAGGTGAAAATGATGAGGAGAACATGGAAAGAACTTGAGATGATGGCACGGGACAGGAGGACTTGGCATGTGTTTGTTGAAGGCCTATGCTCCTTTGGGAGTGGAGGGTTATGAATGAATGAATAAACACAGTCCGTACTGCCCCGAACTCACATGACGTCACTATTCCCAAACTAGGTTACCCGTGCGTCCAAAGCAACTCACACTGCATTGTGCACGTCAGTGCGTGAATCAATCGAACGCACAAATAATAAAATATATCAAGACTGGTGCGTACATTTGGCAGGACCGAAGACTACCCCCTTAGGTAATAAATGTACGTAACACCCACATATTATAATATTAATAAAATATGTCACTACAAGATTCATATTTATAAATTATGTACATATAAATTGTGATTACAATATATTATGATTCCTGGTTCACTGTGTAATTGAATCAGGATCTCCATTGGTAACAGTACTTAATACATGAATATTTGAAAATTTATCAGTGACTTATTTAAGATAGTCTCATAGAGTGTTATATGTATGTGAGTGTCAAACTGTTGTAAAGTGTGGTGGAATAAATTAAAGTGTTTATCTGTCTGTTATTGTTGTGACTTACACTTCATCATTTACAAAACCCTAGACATTCAACGTAGTCATCACAATATTCCAGAATAATTCTGACTGAGATATAAATATGTGGTAGCAAGTAAGGTCACCTGTATTACACTACACTTATTAGATACAGATACCTTCACAGCTGATCTCAGTCAGTACACTAAGTCCCCTATAAATATTTATAACATCCCACTTTACCACACAGACCAGGCCCTAATCAGAAATGTTGTTTATAACATCTAGAATTGCCCAGCCAATTGCGCGTTATGATAACATTCCTCATGGAATTGTCTGTGTGACTCATTCGTTTGTGAATTTCAAACCGTCACTCTCCATATAAGGTATGAGTATATGAGTAAATGAGTATTTGTGTGTTTTTTTTTTCATTCTTCCATATAAGGTAGTGTGATTTTCTGTCTAGGATTATCACATTTACAACTCCCAACTTCCTGAATTTATCACTGATCACATCTTCACGGAAGCTATTACAACATTCCGTCTTTCAGGTGCGTGCCTACAATATGTCACCACGTGGATAATTTACTGCCCCGTACCTGTACAAACAAACATTCCTCATGTGACCATCTGGGTTGTGTTCTCTCCACGAGAGAATTAAGGAAATCACAATAGCCAAATCAGCGATTATAATCAGCACGCGGGGAGATCTACGTATTAATCCGGCGCGCCAATGTTTGGAGAATTTTACCAACATGACTGTCGGTCAATATTGCGTCACCTGTCTACTCCTTCGGCCGGAATTATCAGGTAAACAGACATAACGAATTATTACAGGAAGAAGTGTAAACAACGACTCGAAAATACCAAATATTGTCCGAGAGAACGAAAATATAACACGAAGAGCACAAATGAAATAAGGGATAGCGCAAGAAATGAAAAGTTTCGAGGTCATTATGCGACAGTTGCCAGCCCCATGCACAAACCTCATAGTTAGTCGCTTCTTATACCATGGTTCACAAGAAAGAAAGAAAAGTGTGATAACTCTCAGCACATAATAAAAATCAGTACTACAAATGTACCGATACTGCCGGAGAGAAGCAAAGATCGATAGAGGTCGCCCATTTCGTCACATGAGGTAACCTTTTACACAAAAATCTGTTCTAATTTTTTTTCCTTCAGATTTTTGGGAGCCAGGATTGGCGTAAGTTGTGATTTAGATTTCCTATTTTATACCTAACATATGAACTAACATATATATGTATATATTACCATGTGAAGTGTAATGTGTGAAACTCGCTATTGGATGTCAAAGTCATTTGTGGCTGGCAACCTCAGCGTATAGAATGATGATTCATGAACCACCACTGCATGGGCTGGTGATTGCTTTATTTGTGATAGGAAAGGGAAAGAACTGAGATATGACTAAGTAAGAATAATTTATGAGTAGTAAGACTTAGCTCTGACGTCACCGGAGCACGAGAAATAAGTGAGCTGAGGGAAGAGAAGGGATCACTCTTAAAAATGGTCGTCAGCTGAGAACAGGTTAGCGTTAGACTAACAAAATCTACCAGATACCAAGTTATGGTACTGCTGCAATGTGCAGAGAAGAGAAGAAGAGAAGACTAATGAAAGAATTCTACAAGAGATAGTTAATCATGTCAAGATATGTTCAGCATATATCGCCAGCAGTTCATCCTGGTATGTAAACACTCGCATATTTAAACGAGCGTAGATAGGCCAAGAAAAGTGTTAGAACTGTAGTCCAGTGTCGGACGTGTAGACAATTTACTAGGAACAGTTTATAGCTAAGAATAAGTTACCAGCACTGGAGTTTAACCAGACAATACTTCGAAGCTTAATTTTTCGTAGATTGAGAACAGCACTTGTATAAGAAAAGATGGGAAAATAGAGAACCAATGTAGACAGCAGAGAACTTGAGTTAATCCAGAGATAAATAATGATAGCTCCTGACCAGAGCAACCGTGAGGTAGAGATGTCAACAATGAAGTCTCATATATATATATATTTATTGATAATCAGGCTCAGAGGTAGCCATTGTGAATGTGTTGTTGACAACAAATAAATAATGTTTGGTGTCAGATTTGAGTCGTCAAGTTATTCAAGACATTAAAGTGTCTGATCATGTAAGCTCATTCAGTAGACACAGGAACAAGATAAGCCACCATTGTACGACACATATATTCACAGCCAGCGAACATAAGACAGGGACATTACTGTCATCATTAAGTCGAGAACATACACAAGGGTCAACGTAACATCAATCACACAAGCAAAAGAACCTGGGTTAGAAGTTTGGGTAGAGAATCAATGAAACTATCACACATCTCGTTTTGGTGCCAGTGACCACTTGTGGGAAGATTACACGTGTTACAAAACAGTGTGTTTATCAAAACGCAGGCGATTGAAAAAAACAACGTCGAGATCAACGAAGCGTGAATTCAAGTTAACAGTGAAGAAAACAAGACAGTTACGTGCTGAGACTTATGAAGAGCAGCCGAGCGTGACAAGGTCAACGAAGGGACTCAAGTCAACGGTCACGAAGGTACATTCTTTTTACAACTTAATTCCACAGTCGGGTACGGGTCAAACATCATCACACCAGAGTGATCCTTATGTGAACAGTGTAGCAAGTATCAATAACAGCCGCTCATAACACAGACGACAACAAGGAAGAAAGAACGAAACAAAGTGTGCACACTCAAGTCAACAGTCCAGTAAAGACACATTCATCAGGAACTAACGTCCGGATATAGAGTAGTTAGTTAGATATTATTGAGAATTATTGTTTATGTATAACTTTGAACTTATGAATGTATTGTAATTTCCTTGATATTTCTGTTATAGAGATTTACGTGAAAAGCAATTGTTTTGTTATAACATCAAGATAATTAACCAGATAATTTTTTTTCAGAGCCCCAAGAAGTCCCACTAACATAATTTTTTTGATTTTCAGGGCTAAAGATGCAACAAGGAACAGAAATTGTAGCAGGCGTCTTACGCCAGCTATCTGAGACATTGAGTAGGTTAGACACAAACAGTAAACTTGCCAATGTCAAGGGTAATGTTGATACGTTTTCAGGTAAATCTACTGAATGTAAGACCTGGCTCTTACAAATAGAGAGATATTCTTTATCAGTTCAGGCCTCAGACAATGAAAACAGATGGTTAGCTTTTCTTACCAGCACACACTTAGTAGCAGATTTCATTAGAAGAAGGTTAGATACAGTGCCAGAGGAATCATGGCAAGATTTCAAACATGAATTGGTGAAGAGATATGGAGAATTACAAGATGTACACCTAGGATGGCAGAAACTTAGAAAGATAAAACAAAGCAAAGAAGAAACGATACAGATGTATACTGACAGAATGTTTAACATCATTGAAGATGTATTTCCAGCTGAAACGATAGATAGACAAGGAATAGATGACCAATTGATCGGTATCTTCGTAGACGGATTATATAGTGATGCCATCAAACTCCACTTAATAAGGAAAGATCATAAGACGTTAAAAGACACTATGGCTTCTGCCATTGCAGAAGAAAACATAAGGAGAAGATTTGAGTTGAGAGTAGAACAGGCAAGGTTTGATGAAGAAGAACCTATGGAGACAGATACTGTAAGAAGACAACAAACAGGTAGCAGGACATTGAATGTTACAATTGCCATCAACGGGGACACAGAGCTAGCGTGTGTACATGGAGACTACCACGCAGGTATCAAAGCAGTAAGGCTACACATATGGGTAGTTATCATGGTCCGCGACAGGCTATGTGTAGGGACAGGGACGACACTTGGTGTCAACATCAATACACCCACACTCAAGGGGCACACTCATGCACGCACCGCACGAGGGCTTTCGAGACGCCTCGGTACAGTAGATACAATAGTCAGGGAAAAGGCAGACCTACTCAGTAAAGGAGACTGACATGGGTAGGACAAAAAATAGGTCTCAGGAGAATAAGCAGGTACATATAGAAAGAAAAGCAAGGATAAGGAAACAGAATGGAGATATATCAACAGTGAACGAAACGTACCATACAGATCCGAGTTCGTGTTTGATAACAATAGGTGACAGAAAGGTCAGAAGTCTCTTGGATTCAGGCGCTAGTGTTAGCTTATTAAGATTTGGGTTGTATAAACAGCTACATCAGCCACCCAAATTGGAAAAAACACGCATGCAACTCACGTCAGTGTCAGGTGAAAGGTTAAAGGTGATGGGAATGTCAACGCTACGGTTTAACATTGGAACGAAGTCATTGATGCAAACATTTGTTATAGTGAAAAGTATGTCACGGAATTGCATATTAGGCAGGGATTTTATGAAGAAATACAGCGTAAGATTGTATTTTGACATGCAAAAAATAAGGATTCAAGACGAATACATTGACATGCAGGATGATATGCATATCGCATCAGTGATAAGATTACAGAAACCGATTACTTTACGTCCGAATACGGTGAACATAGTCACAGGAAAAAATCAACAGGTCACCATATTATAAAATATGACAGACGGTCAGAACAGTGGAATTCCAGGATGCAGACATAGCTGATGAACCGTGCATAAACATGACGGAGGGGATAGTAGTGATAGGAAACAGGTCTCAATTTCCAGTTATGCTACTCAACACAGCAGCAAAGCATGTCACGATACCAAGAGGATTCATTGTGGGGAGAGTACAACACATGTCACACACTGAAGGCAGCAGACAAGGACAGGATAAATACAACGAAAGGAAAGATAGACATAGTGGTATCCGAGATAGGAAAACATACACTAGGAGGGGTAGGCAACAGTTAATACGGGATTATATGAATACCAGTAATTGTCTAGGGTGTAGAGAACAGGAACGCATGTGGAGGGAAAGAAGATGGAGCAATAGAAACAACAATCGCAGAGAATACAGGGAAAGAGACACCAGATGGACAAACAATTGTCACAGACCGTATTACACATACGATCGAGTACATAGGATAGAAATGGTTCAAGGAAGGAGTCGACAACCTTGCTTCAGAGATAGACATACGGATAGGAAGTTATATGATACTGTAAACAGTCAACAAAGAGATAGAATGCAGGGACGAAATATACAACAGAACAGAATGAAGGATAGGATGAAGGAGATTAAGTCACAGATAAGAACAGACCCCAAAAACAAAAGAAGATTACATGACTTTATCACGAAACATCATGATGTATTTGCGCTGAGTGATATGGAGGTAGGGAGAACAAACACAGTCCAGATGGAAATAAAAACAACGACGGACAAGCCTATTAGCATAAAACCATATCGTACGCCACTAAAGAACAGACAGGTAGTAGAACGAGCGATACAAGACATGTTACAGGCGGGAATAATCGAACGGTCCAGGTCAGAGTGGGCATCACCGATAGTCATTGTTGAGAAGAAAGACGGAACCAACAGATTTGGTTGCGACTACCGGGCGTTAAACAAGATTACAAAAACGATATCGTATCAGATGCCTAGAATATATGACATATTGGCAACACTGGGGAAGTCACAATGGTTTACAACTTTAGATGCGAGGTCAGGATTCTGGTGCATCCCAATGTCACCAGACGCCAAAAGGAAGAGCACATTTTGCACACGTCGGAACGTTTTCTTGGAACGTGATGCCTTTTGGATTGAAGGGAAGCCCGACGACAGCATACATTGATGATATACTGGTACATACGACGGGGTCGATGGAAGATCATCTATACCATGTAGAGAAAGTATTTAATAGATTACGACATCACAATGTGAAACTCAAGCTGAGCAAATGCAACTTCTTACAGCAAGCGATTAAATACTTAGGGTTTGTAATCAATAGGAAAGGGGTTAGACCAGATGAAGAGAAAGTACGAGCCATCAGACAAATGCCAGCACCAACAAATGTCCGCCAAACGAGGGGATTCTTAGGAACATGCGGGTATTTTCGGAACCATTCCGTAAATTTTTCACAAGCAGCGGAACCCTTCATAAGCCTCACAAGGAAATTTGCCAGGTTCA
Source organism: Oreohelix idahoensis (assembly GCA_024509875.1). Classification (NCBI taxonomy): domain Eukaryota; kingdom Metazoa; phylum Mollusca; class Gastropoda; order Stylommatophora; family Oreohelicidae; genus Oreohelix; species Oreohelix idahoensis. The sequence goes on from JAMPIV010017597.1 coordinate 142,391, forward strand.
AATTGACACAAGACTGCCAGAGAGCTTTCGAGTACCTCAAGAACGCATTAACAGAAATCCCGTATCTAGCACATCCAGACCCGAATAGGGAAATGATATTGTATACTGATGCGTCAGATACAGCGATAGGGGCATGCTTAGTACAACCGGCAAAGGAAGATGAGGAACCGGTTTTGAAGAACGTGAGAAACGAGAAACCTCTAGTATTTCTATCACATGCGCTGAGCAAAACGCAGCGGAAATGGCCTACCATAGAGAAAGAGGCGTTTGCCATCCACTATTCAGTATAGAAATTGGACTTTTACCTAAGGGGAATGCCATTTACGGTTAAAACAGACCATCAGCCACTAGTGACATGGTTAACTAAAGCGAAAGATCAGCCAAGGAAATTGCAAACGTGGGCGTTGAACTTACAAAGCTATAACATGAAAATAGAATACATCAAAGGTACCCATAATACGTGCGCGGATCTATTGTCAAGAATACCGTACCAGAATGGGATGACAATAGAAGGGGATGATACGCCGGAGAAAGATGATCGTTTCAAACAGATCAACATAATAAATTCAAATAGAATGGAGACACAGTCAATATCAGGAACGGATGAGGATCAGTCAGAAGAAGATCCACAACTGGGAGTTATCGACTTCAAGAAGGAACAGGACAAAGATCCAGAGATTAGGCGGATGAAAAGGAAAATATGGAATGAAGATAAAGAGGCGAAGAACTTTAGGATAAACCCTCTTGACAATGTGACGGAATACATTAACCCGAAAGGAGATGGTTTGCCGAAGAAATATATTCCAAAACATCTTGTAAGGAAAGTACTCAAAGCTTATCATGACAATAACGGTCATATGGGGAGAGACAAGACGTTGGACGTCATTAAAAAGAGATATTATTGGCACATGATGAATAGTGATATAGTATCTTATGTGGACCAGTGCATCACATGTAAAACACGGAACTTGAGAGCATTGAAGTATCCCACACAACAGATGGATACGCCAAATTATACGATGGAGAAGATCAGCATGGACATATCTGGACCTTATCCAACAACATTAATGGGTAATAAATACATACTACATATAATGGATATGCTATCAGGTTGGCCAGAATCTTATCCACTCAGCGAAGCTACGGCTAACAACATATTGCAAATTATAACTAGGGAATTTATCCCTCGACACGGATGTCCTTTATCCATACTTACGGACAATGGCAAGGTGTTTACAGGAACAGAGTTCCAGAAATTTGTAGATCAGTGGAACATTTAACATATTAGAACTTCTGTTTATCGGCTCCAGGGAAATGGAAAGAACGAACGCCTCCATTCCACCTTACATAACATCATGGCGAAGGAAGTAGAAGGAAAAACGCAATATTGGGATCTGTATTTACCGCAGGCACTAGAAGTAGTCCGGATGAACACTAGTGAAACTGCAAAAATGTCGCCGTTTTATATGATGTACGGCAGGGAACCAGTGATGCCAATGGATACTATACTGCAGCCAAGGAGGAAATATATGGGAGAGGACCCCATGGAAATACTGGTCCGGGAAAAGCACAGAGCACACACCTTAGCACAAAGGAACATCAAGAAAGATTTTGAAAGGAGGCAAAGAAATGCGAATAAAAATGCAGTTGCACAGGAATTCAAGCCGGGAGACATAGTGTTCTATAGGAAACACGTTAGGAGTGGAAAACTAGACCAGAACTGGATTCCGAATTGGCAGGTGTTACGACGCCTTTCAGAAACAACATATCAAATATGGAAACAAGATCAAAATAAAACCATCAAGGCGCATGTACAACATCTAAGGTTACAAACGCAGAAACCTATAGACATACCACCGCAGGAACAGAACAAGAGGAAGACCCATTATGTAGTGGTACCAGAGGACACAGATGAGACTACATCAAAAGAAAGTTCTCCGGAAGAGTCATACAGACCAGGCACAGGTGGAAGTCAGATAGTTACCAGAGCGGAGATACATACACAACCTAAAAACCCAAACCAAAGATCTGAAATTTTTAACGATTCACAAAACAAACATGAGGAACGGGAGAGAGGAAGCGAGGAAAATAAGAAACAGGATACAGGGAGAAATAGACAGAGAAAGCAGACAGAGGTAGAAATAGAGGAAGAAGAGGAAGATGTACAGAATGATCAGGCGGGAACGTCGGGGAGAGGAAAGGTTGACAGAACATTACCGGAAGAATTAAGGAGGTTGAGAAACGTAAGAGATAACTCGGAGAGCGAAGAGGACATTAAGCTCATGGAATATGTACAGAGATTGCAGGAGAGAGAAAATAGATTAGCAGAGCAAGAGAAACAATTACGACAGTTGCAGGAAGCGGAGAGGCAACAAGAAAATCAGCAGGAAGAAGAGATGGAAGAAAATACACAAACAGACGATCAGGAGGACAGGGCGAGAGACATTAGACTGGAAAGAAGAGATATTATACGTCATCCGACGATTCGTCAGAATACAATATGCCACTCGCGAAGATAGAAATATAGCACAAATGCAGGTATGCCCGAAGTGGAGAGGCAGACACAGGGAAATACAAAAGGACGATAGACCGACACGACGAAATGGTCGGAAAACGATTAATTATGTAGAAAATAGGAGCAGATAGAGAAGGACTCCAGGAGAGGTATCGATGTCATGTGACTCAGACAGTACGTCGTCTGAGGAGAGTGACAAGTGTCACAGACATAGCAAACGGAGATCCCATAGAAGAGAGATAGAGGAAGGGAGTACACAAAAGACGAAGAGATGTGAGTCCTCTACAGACAATTCATCAGATTATAGAAGGCGCCTCAAAAAGTTGAGACAGGTAGAACAGGTGGATGTGAGATCTGAGAGTAGAGATACTAAGGAGGCAAGTAGGAATACGGATCGAAGAGAATACCGACCCAAGACTAGAGCCAGCAAGGAAAATAGGAGAGATAATGGTATAGAAAGAAGAAGTAAAACAGATCGAGGGGATTTCCGAACTAAGAGCCGAGATAGGCTGAGAAATAGAAGTGATGATAGAAGAGATACGGGTCGAAGGAAATACCGATCCAAGAGTCAAGAGGGACTAGATACACAGAGAAATAGAACACATACGGATCGACGTGGTTACCGATCCAAGAGCCGAGAGATTAATAATGATAGTAAAAGGATGAATACGGATCTAAGGGATTACCGATCCAATAGCCGAGAAGCTAAGAAGGAGGAGACGAATAGAAGCAGTAGTAGAAGTAGAGAAACTACTAAAGATCGAAGGAGATACCGATCTAGTAGTAGAGAGGAGTTAAAGATGAGAAATAAGGATGGAGAAGGTACAAGTAAAGGTCGAGGTAGCGACATACAAACTGAAAGAAACTCAGAGAGCACAAAAAAGGAAGAAATTGAACATAGAGAAAAATCAATGCATACGATTGAAGGAGTAAGGAGTGGAGAGATTGAGAGAAGTTGTGGAGATGCGGGACATGGAAAGGTAGAGAGGAAGCAAAGTGTTGACGAAGTTAGAGGAGTGGAGGAGACGCAAGATATAGATAAACAGATAGCGTTAGAAACGCTTCGAGCCAGAGAGGCTCGCATGATGAAATTGATGGAGTTGATGAGTAAGTAAGATAAGGAGGGATAGAGGCGGCTATGTGAGGAGACATATAGCATTTATACGGGATAAGATGGCGGCGGTTGCTAGTCTTAAAGAGACAAGTATGATTGGTCTATACCGCACATATGAGGTAAACTGAGTACACCTGACCAATAGGGTACTGCAGTATAGGAGGAGATGAGTAAGAGAGAAGTAAGAGGTAGATTCAAAGCCATGGTAGTATGGGCGAAATTATAGGTCAAAGCCGTGGTGACGACGGTAGGAATAATGAAGATAGAGATAGGGAGAAATAAGTGATGGTGAGAAATATTTGGAGATGAATAGAGTGTATAATTGAGAAATTGGAGAGTACAGTTCCAATGAGGGAACAAGAGGTAGAAGAGATAAATGGGAGAAGGAGAGAAGTAGAAAATTGCAGCGGGAGTATAGTTGTGGGCAAACTAGATGCAATCAGTTTACACTGAACATATTAAGAAGCTGAGTAGATCTGAATGATAGACTACTGCAGTAGAGAGAGAATAAGTAAGACTCGAGTGTAGAGAGGTCAGATCAGAGGCCATGGGAGGTTGGCGATAATAGTAGAGAAAGAAAAGACATGGGTAATGTCAGAAGAAATGAGGGGAAGGAAAATGGTGAAGATAAACCATGAGGAAAATGGCGAATAGGGGAGAATTGAGAAGCTTGGAGTATAGGAGTGATTAAGAAGCCAGGGTGACGGTGGCAAAAGGTTGGAGATCGGAGAAGTCATAGGGGGATGACAGACAAGAGTATTTAGGGATACTGTTCCAGATGGAACGAATATAGTGGATAAGGGAGGAAGAGATGGCAGAGACAATAAAGTTTTGCGAAACCATAGAGATATAACAGAGAGATACATGGAGGGTACACATAAGTATGTTGGGAGAAGCCATGTGTAAATGGCAGAAATATAGAGAAAGGTTCTAGAAGTAACCAGAATGAAACGAACATATAACGGAGGAATTATAAGTGAGACGACAAGAGGTGAATGTGAGTTCTGGACTGAACTAATATAGTAAGAGAAGGTTTACGAAAAAGGGCAGAATGTTAGAGGAACAAAAGAGTAGGGAAGAAAGAGATTGAAATACACGAATACGGAAAGCAGGACAGATGAGTGCACAGGCACGTGAGGATAAAGAAATAGAAAGAAGATTAAAGAGTTTGGAATAGATAGACGATACGGAAACGCAAGTAGTTCGTATTAGGGGACCACACAAGGTATTTTTAGGTCCAAAAGATAGGTGGAAGTTTAGCCGGGGGGATAGCAAGAATAAAGAATCAGTGATACCATGATGTTTAAGTGGGTCACAAACGATTGTATATATTATAAATTGAGGGTAACAGGCAGTTACAGTATATTGTGTGAAAACGTGTTAACTACAGAAAAACTAAATGAGAAAGTGAGTACGAGTATGATGATGCTCGGTATGTCATGATGGAATGACTTACAATGGTAGACATATAGATGTGGATATGACAGCAAATGAAAAAAAAATGTTGAGCTCAGAAACAAAGTAGGGAATGGTGAGGTTGAGAGTGAAAATGGAGTGTGAAAGTTATAATAAATTGTGGATGAAAGAAGTGTACAAGGTATAAATAGGTCACAGTTAGTAGTGATTACAGATTATGTTTTGTGGTCAGCATCATATGGTTACAATATGATGAGGTAGTAAGAAGATGATGATGAACGCATAATAGATTACTCCATGTGAGTAGAATGATGATATATATTTGATTTAAGTGTTTATGTATAGTAGTACTGGTCAAGGAAGTAGACATATTGAGTTTAGGGTAGAGGTAGGTGTAGTAATTAAGGGGAGAGAAAAATTTGTCCTCAGGGACAAATCTTTTTTTAGGATAGGGAGGGTAATGTGATAGGAAAGGGAAAAAAACTGAGATATGACTAAGTAAGAATAATTTATGAGTAGTAAGACTTAGCTCTGACGTCACCGGAGCACGAGAAATAAGTGAGCTGAGGGAAGAGCAGGGATCACTCTTAAAAATGGTCGTCAGCTGAGAACAGGTTAGCGTTAGACTAACAAAATCTACCAGATACCAAGTTATGGTACTGCTGCAATGTGCAGAGAAGAGAAGACTAATGAAAGAATTCTACAACAGAGTTAATCATGTCAAGATATGTTCAGCATATATCGCCAGCAGTTCATCCTGGTATGTAAACACTCGCATATTTAAACGAGCGTAGATAGGCCAAGAAAAGTGTTAGAACTGTAGTCCAGTGTCGGACGTGTAGACAATTTACTAGGAACAGTTTATAGCTAAGAATAAGTTACCAGCATTGGAGTTTAACCAGACAATACTTCGAAACTTAATTTTTCGTAGATTGAGAACAGCACTTGTATAAGGAAAGATGGGAAAATAGAGAACCAAAGTAGACAGCAGAGAACTTGAGTTAATCCAGAGATAAATAATGATAGCTCCTGACCAGTGCAGCCGTGCGGTAGAGATGTCAACAATGAAGTCTCATATATATATTTATTGATAATCAGGCTCAGAGGTAGCCATTGTGAATGTGTTGTTGACAACAAATAAAGAATGTTTGGTGTCAGATTTGAGTCGTCAAGTTATTCAAGACATTAAAGTGTCTGATCATGTAAGCTCATTCAGTAGACACAGGAACAAGATAAGCCACCATTGTACGACACATATATTCACAGCCAGCGAACATAAGACAGGGACATTACGGTCATCATTAAGTCAAGAACATACACAAGGGTCAACGTAACATCAATCACACAAGCAAAAGAACCTGGGTTAGAAGTTTGGGTAGAGAATCAATGAAACTATCACATATTGATAGTTTCGTAAAGAGAACTAAAAGCGTAAAAGAGTTCCAGGTTCCCTATGGAGCAGGGAGGGAAAGATGAAAGAAAAGAAATGATGTACATTCTCAGTATAATACTTACATTTTCAAAGCAGTGTAAATGTTCCTATAAACATATTTACTTCAAAATTAATGTAAGTTTTCAAGCTTTAAACCAGTGTAAATGCCTATGGGAAAATATTCATTTTAAATTAATAGACGTTTCAAACTTTTCCATAAGTGTAAATATAAAGGAAACATAAATGAATTTATATTGTGAACACTTCTCAAACAGTGGAGATGTAAATATAAAACATAATTTATCTGTACGTTTAACCTTTTCATTTAAATGTAATGTAAAGCTAAAGCTATTCAGTTTAAATGTAAAGGAAGTTTTATCCGATTAAATTTAATTCTTATCGAGGGTAAATTCTGACATTGGATGGTAGAATAGAAGGGGGGAGGGGGGGGGGGGAAGGCACGTAACTGTGTCGGAAAACGCCATACCCAGAGGAGCGTTTCGTTTCTATTTCTGTTACCAGTTATTGGTGGTACCAGCAGAAAGTACTATCTCTGGAACCAAGTGAAGGTAGAAGTGGACTGACGTTTTGCGAGACGCCATCATAAGAGGGTATTATAGACAGACGCAGAACCAACTTAGCCGTTACTCCTTGACGTTCTGGGAAGTGTGGCGCCTGAACTTTGATCAGAGACGAGCGAGAGCAGAGTGGAAAGGAACTGACTCAGCGGGAGAAGAAACTACCATTGGCAGCTAAGTGAAAATATCCGCTGCCAAAAGTGACCTCCTTTATGCAGTTAAATCCCAATCAAGTGATGAAACCTTTTCCATAACTATTCAAATTATTTTCCAACTGTTAAAACTTAAAGTGATTATTAAATTTTGTTATTTTTAATGTTACAAATTTAACTTCGATTCAATCCTTTTAAATGTACTACATGTTTGTCTCAGTCAACGTTACTAAACACACACTCTAAACAGATCTATATATATATTATTATAATAATTCCACTGATTAACTTAGCGGTGGGGGCTTAACGAGCTAGAATAAACCATTGCTAAATTCTTCATAAAAGTGTCGGCGGATTAAAGAATTAACGTGCTCAGCGACAGCCAGCATTGTTTTCGCTTATCTGAATATCTTATGAAGACTCCCATGTGATAGAAGCTTTACTACTCTTCTATCGTGTAAAAATAGACTCCATTGAAGCCTATAATAGATGCTCTTGCGTTTTGGCCACTGTTGGACCACTACTGCAAAGCAGGGGAGGCAATACCGTCACACCTTAGTTGCAAAGTAGATACTGCCTTAGGAAATACCGACGTTTACAGACTACTGATTTCTTGAGTGGTGTAAAATATAGTATAGTTTTGTTTTAATAGTTTTTTTTTTACATTTGCTGATTTAAATGTCACAGAAAAAGTTAACAGATAAAGATATTTTACTTCTGTCGTGGTTTTATTTTCTGCTTCCTTCTGTGTTTCTCAATCTTCCCTCAGGTCTTTCTCTTTTCCGTGTACTCTTAATCTGTCTTTGTGTTCTTAACTCTTTGGCCGTTTCGTGATTGTTTTTATATAATGCTTCCGTTTCCTCAGCGTTCCTATGATCCAAAATTGTATTATCCGTCTGCAAACAATGAGCAAATCCATTTGATCGTCATCACCGTTCAGCTTCCAATGAACATCGGTCTTGATAAAACTAAGTCTTCCTGTCACGTGACATCAGCTCAAGTTCTGTCCATGTCTTCTTTATCCACTTCATGTCCGTCCCCAGTTCTCTTCTATATGTGTTCTTTGGTCTTCCTCTATATGTGTTCTTTGGTCTTCCTCTACATGTGTTCTTTGGTCTTCCTCTATATGTGTTCTTTGGTCTTCCTCTACATGTGTTCTTTGGTCTTCCTCTATATGTGTTCTTTGGTCTTCCTCTATATGTGTTCTTTGGTCTTCCTCTACATGTGTTCTTTGGTCTTCCTCTACATGTGTTCTTTGGTCTTCCTCTATATGTGTTCTTTGGTCTTCCTCTACATGTGTTCTTTGGTCTTCCTCTACATGTGTTCTTTGGTCTTCCTCTTTATGTGTTCTTTGGTCTTCCTCTACATTTCTTACCACTGGAACTCCAGAACAAGGACTGCTATGTAATACTATCAACAGTTTTCCTCAGTGTGTCCGATCCATCACCAGCGTTTTCTTCTCATCTCTTGTTCCACTCTCATAACGGGAGGCACGAAGTCAACACATATAAAATAACTCGAACAGACTACATACCTCCAGCCAATGGAGGATAGAAACGAAAGCAGGGCCCAACAACATGCTGAAAAACTCAAAAGACTAAAAGATCATCCAATGTAGCATAGAACAAATGCTCTTGAAGGGAAAGACTCAAGCGAGTCAACTTTGTAGAATAACCACAACAAAGATGAGAGCAGTTCAATTAAGTGTGGTATCAACAGTTAAACCACTCTACGATGCACACAAGCTCCAAGTTTGGAAACAACATTGTTTTCCTGAAATAATAGAAAACATTCCCGGCATTGAGAGAAAGGAAAGGCAGACTGCAACAGACAGAAAAGCCATAACGACCAAATACATAAAGAAACATTACCCAAGCAACACCTGGACCTATGCATGCACAGATGGATGAGCAACAAATGCAACAGAATTTGAAGGGGGAGTTTGCTTCTGCACTTAAGCACTGGTACACAAAAAAAAAAGATGTTAGTGGCAACAGGAAAATTCTCAAGTAACTTCAGAGCAGAGGCAGATGCCTTAAAAACTGCAACAGAAGTTCTAATGGCAGAGGAAAGCAAGGCGAGACAAGTTGTTTTCTTCGCGCAGTTACGGTGCTGAGGAACCAGAATTATGCAGACATCGATGACCCAAGTGTAGTGCTCCACAAACTATGTCAACAATCCAGAAGGGTTGAAATACAATGGATCCTATCTCAGTGTAGCTTCCCCGGCAATGAAAAGGCTGACAGATTGGCAAAGGAAGATGGAAAGCTACCTCAACCTGATAGAAGAATAACTGTTATGATTAAAATTCATAACGATCGTGTAGCTCACCTGGGCTCCTTGTTTGTTTATTTTATACGGAGTTACCTATTAATACAGGAAGTGATGTCATGCCGATATGGTTGTTTGGCAGACGTGAAACTAAAACTGCAGAAGTGAGGAGATTGTCTGGAGGTCTTATTCCAGTGTGTGTCATGGCATGTGTTTGAGCTGCTGAATGTTCGTGTATATCCATGTGTTATTCCATCACTTATACATCAAGATCTTCTGTGAGGTGTATCTAGCTATCTGCATTTACAGGGACATTCTCAATGTCGAGTGTGAATATATATCAAAAATATTAAAAATGAAAAGGACAGCGTTCCAGACATGAACGGCTGCATAAAGTTATATCGACGACTGCATATAATATGCCATTTGTATATTGAACTGAAATGTATTCAATTTGGAGCAGCATGAAGTTTTAATAAAAATGTATACTGTCCACTTCGTCCATTGTGGCTCAAATAAGGGTGTTTGATGTTGGCTTGTTTCGGTGTCTGATACGTTTGCTACCCTAGAAGTGAACGTGGCCTACAGGAACAATTCTGTCACTAAATATTAACATTATCAAGATAAAAGACACGTAACAGCTATAAATGGGAGCCTCAAGCCGGGATTTGGAACAAAGTATCTTCTAGTGATGTCTCAAACATTTTTCAAGTCGGTGGACTACATTTTTTGCATGTGCCGAATATTTTTCACGATGGCGGCGTCGGTCGGCTGCAAGCCGGAATTCTAGGACTAACTCTTTTAACTGCACTGAATTTGAATCGTCGTTTACTGAGGCAAAGGCTGATGCCAGGAGGATTTGTTTGCATGAAAAAGCAGATAAGTAAATTTATTGATTCATGCAATGTGAGGCTTGGAGAATCTCTTTTGACAGAGTTCTTTCTTTTACATGTTATATGTATTTCTGTATCTACATGTTTGTGTGATAGGCAGGTTGGTTGGCGAGGGAACCATTAGTTCACAATACCAATCCCATAGTCGTGAATTATTGGTTGTTCTTTAGGGTTTGGTGCATGGTTTTCTCAGATAGTGGGGCCGGCATTACAAAGCTGTGTGTTCACTGCTACTACTGAGCTTATCATTACCATTTCTGTTAGCTGTTTTACCCTGTTTATTTGTAAATTTGTATTTGTTGTCAGGTTCATTGTATTTTATTTGGTTTATTCTTCATTATTGTTTGTAAATTTTTTCATCTAATCTTGCTATGCCTCTGTTATTAGATGTAATATATGTTGTGAAATTGTGCTTGTATTGTCATAAGTGTGGTAGAGCCAAATTTATTTTTCATTCTTCTACAGTTCGTAAATTTCTGCCTTGTTTAATCATTAGTATTTTCTTCGGTTGGCTCTGTCAACTGTTATACCGTAATCTTGTTGGTATCTCTAAGCTAGGGTTCCCATTCGTCCCGTTTTTCCGGGACAGTCCCGTTTTTTGATAAAATGTCCCAGTGTCCCGAATTTATTCCAAATGTCCCGCTTTTTAAGGGTCCTTCCTGAAAAAAAAAAATCTTTGGGTAACGGATTTTATTCCGTGTTTTAGTAGTGTTACTTTATCAATTTTCGGTTACAGAGGACCCTCGGTTTGAATCTCGAACAAAAATTCGAAAGTCGACCAAAACAGTGTTCAGTGAGCATCTACCAAATGATTTAATGCGTATTAGCATTATTAATACAGTATTTTTATCTTTTTCGTCCGCATAATGCCGAAACGTAAGTGCAGTATAAATTATAACATTACAAGAGAATTTCCCTTCATTAAAGGTGTAGATGAAAATGTGGAATATACTTTATGCAGCTCTAAATTTTGCATTTCACATGGTGGGCGGTCAGACGTAGTCAACCACGTGAAAACGAAAAAAACATAAAGGTGCTGTTGAAAGTAAGGCTTCCAACAGCAGTATAAGTCATTTCTTAAATGCGAAAACCCAAAGTGAAAAGGAAATGGAAAAACAGTTATCATTGGCAGCACTGGAAGCAACCTTCGCTTATCACACGGCGGTGCATAACCACAGCTTTAAGTCCATGGACTGCACAACAGCCATCGTGAAAAAACTTTTCAACGATAAATTCAGATGTTCGCAAACAAAGTGCAAGGCAATAATCTCCAATGTTATTGCGCCATTTGCGACAAAGCAGATTGATGAAGAGCTAATAGAAGCTCGTTTCATATCAGTATTAATCGACTCATTAAACCACTTGGACAAGAAGTTAGTGCCTCTGGTCGTGAGATATTATCATGCAGCAAAAGGTGTGAAGGTGAAGGTGTTGGAGTTAGTTAATTTAGGCGGTGAAACTTCAGAACTGTTATTTGCTTATGTGTTGGAAGTGTTACAGAAGTCAGATCTCCTTAAAAAGGTTAGTGCTGTATCAGCAAATAATACACAAACTTTGGTGGAAAGAAGAGAAAGGGACAGAATAATCTGTACTTCAAAATGCAAGAAAACACTGTGAACAATTTAATTGGTATTGGTTGTACTGCACATGTGATACATAATGCTGTGCAGATTGCTGCGGATTGCTTATCTCTTGATCTTCAGTTAATAAGTAACAAGATTTACCAGCATTTCCACATTTATTGTGTACGAGTTGAGGAACTCAAATCATTTTGCGAATTCACCAATACAAAATATAAAACTGTTTTGGTTAACAGCAAGACAAGATGGCTCTCTCTCTCTTGCCTGCAGTCCAGAGAGTTATTGACATTTTTCCTGCATTGAAGTCATATTTCCTTTCCATTCACAAATGTCCTACTAGTCTCAAAAATTTCTTTGAAAATCCACTTTCAATTACACTCCTGCATTTCATTGCCAGCCAATTAAAAAACCTTTTGTGATACCATCAAATGTGTTGAAAAGCTAGAGACAACAGTAATTGAAGTGAAGGATGAAGTAAACAAACTGGTGGAAAAATTAAACTACAGGAAGGCAGAAAAGTTTCTTACCACTACTGTGAGAAATCAGTTGCAAGAATTAGAAAAAGAAGGACACATAACAGTTGAAAAGTTTCAAAGCTGTGCAGTAGATTTCTATGACACCTGCATTGAATATATTCAGGAGTGGTGTACACCATTTCTTACGCCTCTTCAGTCTATGGATTGGATCAATTTGAAGGGAAAGGAGTCTGTGACTTGGAAGAACATCCAAGAAAGCTACATATTCATGAAGACAGTGTCACCAAATTTTACTGTGAATGAAGAGAACTTATTTGATGAGTTTGCATGTGTGAAAAAATATTGTGAAGGCTAATTTGTTGTGTGGAGTGAACTGAAGGATCAAAGTGTCAGTGAAAAAATGGTGTGAGATGTTCGCTCATTTTACAAAGCAGGATATACATGCTGAGAACCTGAAATGCCTAGTTAGTTTTTGTGTGGCACTGCCAGAATCCAATGCAGCTGTTGAACGTGTTTTTTCATTAATAAATGCGCTTTGGACAGACGAAAAAAAACAGACTTAAAATTGAGACAGTGAAAGCTTTAACCATTATAAAGACCCATTTTAAGGATTTCTCTTGTGCTGAGTTCTATGTCCAAATATCAGAAGAAAAAAACTTCTTGAACAGGCCCATAAATCTGATAAATATTCTGATGAATCTGAAATATAAACTTGACTATTGCGTATTTTTTAAAGGTGCGATTTTTCTAATTAAGTACCGGTATGTTTGTAATTTAGAATTCTTTTTTAAAGTAGAAGTTGTGTTAGTTAATGTGTGTATTTTTATACCAGTATCTTATTTTAAGTGCAACATTTAATATATAATAGATTTATTTGTGCTTTACCTTAATTTTTAACATGTCCCGTTTTTTTATAAAATGTCCCGGGTTTTTAAGTTAAAAATTTGGAAATGTCCCGGTTTTTAAACAAAACATTATGGGAACCCTACTCTAAGCATAACTTTCAAAAAGGCAAAGGGTTTTATCAGAACCAGATACAGAAAGAAATGAGATGCAGAGCATCCAGGATACATACAAAATGATACATATTACCAGCTCAGCAGAAGAGAAGAAGTAATAATCTTCAGACTCCTGCTCGGGCCATAACAGATTAGGGTACCATCTATTCAACAAACTAAAGATAGGAATAACCGATGAGTGTAAATGTGGCACTGATAAAATGACTGCTTTAAAGATGCCCAACATATGAGGAACACAAAAAGAATATTTGGCCTTCACAAGTACCATTTTCGGAAAAGAAAACTTTATGGAGATGTAAATAGCCAGAAACTGACCACCGCTTTCTTTGAAAATATTCACGTAGACGCCGGAGAGTGTACAAAGTAGAAGTTCCACTGGCACTTGCTTGGTTCTTCTCATCGTTTCCACATTAGTGATATAAATCCATATGTTTACGTTTTATTTCCTCCCACATTATTCTTATCTTTTTCTGTTATTTCATGTTAAGGTATTTCTCAAGCAGTTATCTACATAAATCTTTACATGTTTGATGTATGCTATCTTGTGCCATTTTCCATGTCTGTGAACTATAGATTAGCATGTTTCCCAACTGATATTACATGATTAACCATTTGTGATTTTTTCGGCTTCTTGTTTTTTTTTTTTTTTTTTTGTCGGAAGACTGAAGATGCCGTTGCAGGATTCTTGAGTTCCCCAGTTCAGTAAACATCATATGTACATTTTTCACCTCTTTAGCTACCGCGTCTTTCAGTTTAGTAATATTACCATTATTGCTGTTACTTTTAACAGTTTCGAAATTGTCAGTGTTAACATGTAGTCCCCAGTTTGGCGCACTTCGGTTGTGAGTATAATCGTATACTCATTTCTTTTGTAAGAATAATAGTCTGTCTTGCAATTCATGGTAGCTTTTTTTCCCCTTCTTCTTCTTCTGCGTTCGTCCTGAAAAGGACGTTGGTTGCGTTGTGTTGCCGTTTACAGCAAAGCTGTGATATCTGCTCCTTTCGGCCCGACACATCCGTCTTCGGCACGGCATTTTTAGGACCGAGTTTGCCTTCCCACTTCGATCCCTACTCTCTCAGCCAGACTGCAGTGATGCAGTCTGTTTCCAGGACCACCACTTGGAGGTGGAGTAGGGTCTTGGTTAGCTCTGGTTCGGTGACCCTGACGCAAGGAGTCAGCTATGGGTCGCTGACTGCATTTATCCCTGTTGCTGCGTCTTGGGGTTCCGGTAGCGTTTTTAAGACTGTGTTTGTTAAGTGCTACATTAAAAAGAGAAGGTAGTACTATAGCAGATACTGCAGTAGGGAAGTTAATGGTAGGGACTTAACTATACTAGGTCCAGCATTTTTTAGGTGGAGCGACCAGCTCCTTTCCTCACTGCCTTGGCCTTTCCTAACTCTAAAGCAGGGCCAGGTATCAATTTACAATTGGGCAGACTGGAGCGTGACGCTACCAGTTTACGAGCCCGGAATCTCAGTAGCTTAGCCGAGTTTGGCAAGCACTGTAATCGCTCTGTCAATTGGACGTTAAGTGATACAATATTGACATTCAGACATTACCCCTTCCCGCAGCTAGTTTCACGCTATTCACTCAGTTGCAGTTTTTTAGCATAAGCAATTTAAGCTTTTGCCCAGAGCCTCATGCTTTTAGGGGCCTCTCGTGTAACTATATACTTATCCACACATGTATGAATCTAGTTAAAAGGGGCCCTTGGGGGTCGGAAGGGCTAAGAGGTATGGCGTCCGCCTCAAATTATAAAGGTACCGGGTTCGATTCGCAGTAGAGGGAATATATTTTATGGACATTTTTTATTCAGGACCAGTGGTTCTAATGATGTCATAATCCCCCTGGTCTCCTGGGAAGTGAGATTGGATGCCTAGCCTTCTCGGATAAGGGCGAAAAAATAGGAGGTCCTGTGTGCAAGTTGTGCGCGTTAAAAATCCCTCGGCAGTTGGAAATCGTAAAGAGTAGTCCACACGGCCGCTGCTTTATCAAAATTTAAAAATTAGGAAAGCTACTCACCATAAAAATAATTATAGAATGTGTGATTCCTGTATACACACATTTAGATTCTCGCCGGTTCTACGGAGTTCGTGCACTGTGCTGAGATCCTCCTTGTGTGATCTAGGGAAGGAGTTCAGAGCACTGATGGAGTTGTCTGTGTGCAATGAAGATAGTCCTTCAAACCAAACCAAAGCAAAAGGGGCCTCTCACATTGACGCTTGCCTAAGGCCTCCAACAATCCAAATCCGCCACTGTATTACATCTTTATCTCTTGCTACGGTGTGGTGGTCATTATAAAACTTTATAAAATTCTCGCTTCTCTATCAAGTACATTCACAGCAATGATTCATCTTCAAGAAATCGCGATATCTCTCATTCATTACGTTTCAGTTCCCTAAGGAGCATAGATTTCAACAAATTTGTCACGGGCCCTCCTGTCTCAAGGTTTGTCCATACCATCTATATCTACCTCTATCTCTCTCTTACTCTGGGGCTTTCAGAACATGGGCATACTTGCAATACTATCAACAGGTTTTCTCAATGTGTGTCTTAACCATCGCCAACATCTTCTTTCAATCCCTGTCCATACTTGCTGAAGTTTCTACAGGAGGGCATAGCCAACCACATGCTCAACCATTCTTACTTGCCTTTTACACATTTTGTGGTAGGATGCGGTGTTACTATTCTTTGCTTCCCTTTCGGGCCTGGGTAACACGCGGGCTAAGCTATCTTTGCCGCCGCAAAATATTTATCATAATTATCCTCATCATTTTTCCTTGGTCTCCTTACGGAGCATAGACCCACCACTGCAGCTAATACCCTTTAGTCTGCGCCAAGCAGTCACGTGATCTAGCAGCGGTGGTTTCTATGGTAATATGTTTAACATTATGGGATGGTTTTCAGGCCCATGCACAACCTCATATCAGTCGCCTTATACGACATGGCTGATGGGGCAGTAGTCCTATTTTTTCATTGTCTTTTCAGAGACCCTCGGGACCTAAACGGGGCCCACAAAATATTACAGCATGAAACAAAAAACACTAAACAGTAGTTTTCCATTAAACAGGTCTTTTCTTCAAAACCCCGTCTTTCGTAACTCGTACATAGTCAGGTTTTTCCATCAAGAGCGGACAGAAGATACACTTTCCATAAAACGTCATTAAAGGACTCACAGAACAGATAATCGAACGAACGAACGAACTTTATTTTCAAAGGGTTAAGAATTGGGCACGCAGGCCCGTCTTACATTCTGCCCTTCTTCTCTCTGTCATCTTACATACCGTATCCTTTCAATCGCACATGCATTTTGAACATTATTTAAGTAGGATATATAATCACAGGATACTGTACTCGGCAAAAGAGATCAGTCATCATCCATCAATAACGCTAATATCTGAGTCTCAGAATTGGTATGTGGGGGTGGGGAATGAAAGATGGCTACCAGGTAGTTGTGAGTAGATCATTGGAGCCGCCTACATAAAAAGTTCACAAAATATTAAGACAACCATCTCTACAGGTTTTATTTAGCAACATTATATAGAGGTTCATATATAAGAAAAAAATAAAGCCAAGTCGTGCTACAAAACTGTGTTACTGTTTTAGCTTTCATTATATAGATAATAACTGGAGTTCGACAGGGATGCCTCTGGTCTCCATTGCACTTCTTACTGGCTATAGGTTGGGCTATAAAAACATCGACTTCACCAAACAGAAATGGAATCTAGTGGAATCTGACTAAACAGCTTGATGATCTAGATTTTGCCGAGGACTTGGTTCTTTTGTCCCGTAACCATAATCAGATGTAAGACAAAATGAAAATACTCAATGAGAGGTCACAGAATGTGGGTCTGAATATACACAGGGAAAAGACAGAGATAATAATAATAATAAATGCAGGAAATGATAACAGGATTGAATTTGGAAGAAACACCACTACAAGATGTAGAATAATACTCATATCTTGGCAGCAATATAGACAAAGATGGACGGACAGACAATGATATAAAAAAAAAGAATACAAGAGGCACGAGGAGCTTTCATTGCGTTAGGAAATATATGTAGATCAAAAGAAATAAAGTCCGACACAAAAATACGAATCGTCAACTCAAGTGTCAAATCAGTTCTATTATATGGCCCTGAAACATGGAGAACAACAAAAACAATAACCGAAAAACTACAGACTTTCATAAATGGATGCGTGTGTAGAATAGAAGGATTGAAATGGTGTGACAAGATCACCAATGTGGAACAGATGACAAAAACTAGACAATGCCAGTAGAACAAGAGATGGGACTAAGACGCTAACGATGGATAGGACACACACTGAGGAAATGTTTAGATAACATTAAAAAGCAGTCCTTGTTCTTGAATCCCCAGGAGACAAAAAACACACGTACGGAGGAGAGAACTGGAGACACGTCACAAAATGACCGTGCTATTTATTTTATCGTGTTCTATCTGTCTTTTTCTCCATATTGTACCTTCCTTTTATTTCTTATTACCCGAATTTTCTCTCATATTTGAACGCAGGACTCAGGTTTCATGTTGTTATTTCGCATGATCTATTCTGGGTAGAGATAACGTAAACAGCCCAGCTGGGAGCAGACAGATGGGTCGGTTTTGCCTATGTTTAAACACACACGCAGGCACGACTTTCTCTCGCGTGCCAATCTGCGCGCCCAAACTTCTTGTAGTGTCAGTCGGAAGATAAACATGAATTTGCCAGCAAGAAAGTTACAAAACCTACCATCGAGTGGGCACTCGTGTTTGTCAACATTTATAATAACAAATAAAACCGAAGGATTTGTTATGCATTACAGATATGAGTCATCTAAAAGGGGAAGTATCAATATGTGGGAGGAGTTTGAGATTACATGTGTCGTGCGGGATTTCATGAGAGAAGGGGGATCAGATATATACTAAAGTCAGGCGTTTAAAATTGCTCTAGCTAAAAATATTTTCTCTAGACTAAGTTTGATTGGCGACTTTCACCGCGTGTAAAGATGGGAGAGCGTGGGAGATAGGATCTATATAATGTAGCACGTTTTCAGACTTGTGGCGTGAGGTTTTTATTTGGCTCTTGGATCAGTATAGTACTGACAATTACAGAAATAGAAAATGGTGAAGCCCCAGTGTCTGAGAGAACTACTGGTATCACGAATTAGTTACGGCTGTGAATGATCTGATCTCGAAACATTAGTAGAGAGGAGACCGACATAACTTGCCACCTCCGCTGTGTAACTAACTGTGATATTAAGACAAGGAAACAGACTTTACTTAACAATGATAAAATTGACAAGTCTTCAAATACAATTTCCTTATTATTTATTTAGTATATGCACTATCTACTCTTGTGCTGAAGGGTGAATGTTGAAAAATGGAATGTAATGAATTTGTAAGTTTACATATGATTTACAAATATTTATATTTATATAGATATATAAATATATTACAACAAGTTTTCCAATTATAGGAACAAAATTTATATCAGCTGTGCTGTTATTCAATTATAGTACATGTATCAGCTGTGCTGTTAATTACGTCTATAACATTTATTAGCTGTGCTGTTAATCTTGTCTCTTTCTACGCTAAATCTCTTTCTCGTCACTGACACTAACTTTTGCTCACAATGCTGACAGAAATGGTACTAATGTGTACTCATCTCTCTAAGGTCTGTTCTTCTTTGTTTGGTTCACACAACAACGGCTGAGGATCGTTCCTTTAGCCCACCCAAGACTGAGGGGGACCAAAGATGTAGATTCTGTGCAACCTCTATGCTCCTGCGGAGTTCCAGGCAGCTGAATTGACGACCCACGATCTCAGTTTTGATAACACGAATAAAACACTCTAAGATTTTTTAAACCGGCCAGGTTTTGACTCGACTTAGTGAAGCAGGCTGCAGGTCAATGCACTCCAGGTAAGCTATAAATCAAAGTTGACAGCTCCTCTTATTCAGTCGGTCGTCTCTCTGGCTTCGTGTCGGGTTGCGTGCTTTTGCATAAAATCTCGCCCGATTATATAGGTAGATGAATGCTTAAGCAAAGCTTTTGGTTGGTTCCTGGCGGGGCAAGCTGATTGGTTTCCTGCAGTTTAGTCCCAAGCGTCGTACAGCCTAATTTTATTCTGGTTTTTTCCGCCATCTTGCGTGAACAAGATGGCCGCGACCCACATCCGAAAAAACAGGGCTTAAGTTTTTTTTCCTGGCGTAACTTCTTGTAATTTATTCCGGCTCAGCAACTGTGCGTTGATTGGCTGGGGCAAATTTGTATCCCGACATAATGATTTAACAAAGTAGTGGGGTTACACACACTCGTTTCACGACAAGACTCCAGCACTGTGTTCCAATGAGTCAAGACGACACCTTCAGACTAGCCAAGATCGAAGAGATATAGGATTTCAAGAAAAAGGATTAGACCAAGTATTGAGGGTCTTCTGAAATTAACCAGGAAGAAAACTCGACTTTATTATACTGGAAACCACAAAGTCATTGGAACCTATAAACAAGATAATAGTAGGATTATCATTAAAGTAATACCTTGACTACTCGTCATGTGCCAGACGTCTGTAGAAAAATAAAACCCGATTCGGGGTGAATTGTACTTTTAGCATTATATATTTGACATTTTCAACTCGCTGGTGGTTGTACGAGGCTGGCAACCTCAGAATATGAAAATGAAGTCATGAACCACCCCATCAAGCGCTAGTGACTGCTTCATGCTGGTTCTCTCACAGGGAACCAAAAGCAGAGGTAGCCACAGGCTCCAAGTGGAATAGGTAGGGAATGATGATGACAGCAGGATGTTATCATAGTGTATATATTTAATATATTAACATTTTAATAAAGTTTATACGTACATTTAAACATGTGTTAACCAGGAAAAAGTCGTTTTCCGCTGTCCAGCCACATTTTCCCCGTCAGATTACTTGCATTAACGATGATTTTTCATCATATCCACTGGGTTTATCATTGAGGCGCTGACGTGATGCTGACCACATCACCCCTAGTGTGCCGATGGTAAAGAAAATATGGGCCTAACACCATATTCCCAATATGCCTCAATGGACGTGTAACGGCATCCTTTACCTTTTTTTAATTAATGATGCCCAGGGAGGGTAAAATTACTGAGAAAAAAGTAAAGGTCAGTAGAACGGACAGCAGGGAAGGCGCCTGACTAGTGTCAGGAAACCAATACTCAGCAGAGACATTTGTTTTGTTCTAAAGTGTGAGGTACAAGTTGGAGATACCAGTGTGTAATACCAACTTGTTACTTCGTGTGGATCAAGAGCTTGGGGTTTACGCTAGATGACTGCCTTTGACGGGTTGTGAAGATCTTTACCTTGAAGTTAGGAGCGGTTACCCCAGCAACAACGCCTGGGACATGCCCTCGCCACAGAAGTCAACAATTGACGGATTTTAGTCTGGCCAAAACAAAATAATTCTTACCACCCATTCAAAACACCCTCACACGTTTTCGATGAGGAAAAACTATGTAGTGTAATTTTCCTCATATCACTTATTTATTTACTCATGTTAAACCATAATTAATTATTAACTTTGTTATATGTATTTACAAATCAAAAGTTGTTTATTAAATTATTACAGAGAGAAGTGCATAGTATGAATCAGATCTTTAATATAAATACAACAGAGCTACTTAAGTAATATTTGAACTACATACCAGAGATTAGACTACCTACTCAAGTTGTGTCTGACCTACCACCCCACGTAGAACTAAAAAGACCAATAATACGTACAAACCTTCTACAACCCGCAAATAAAAGCCTCATACCTACGCTGCTGAAAACACTTGCTATGGAAACCATCTGTCAGTACGATGAAGACATTATCCATGCCTATACAGACGGGTCAGCTTTCAAAGCAGTAATAAATGCTGGATACGGGGCCATAATCATCCCACCCAGTACTGAAGAACCCGTCAAAATTGCAGGTCCCTGTGGTATCTGGTGCACAAACTACGAAGCCGAAGTAGTCGCCATCCAGAAAACCCTAACTAGAATTTTTGAACTCTTTGAATCAGACGAAATGGAACCAAATGATGGTGTAGTGTTCTCAGACTCGCAGGCTGCCCTCTTGGCAATAGGAAACTGGAAAACCAACTCAATCAGTACTATCCAGAAGGTTCAAGAAACATGCCACAAAATTATGAACTTGTACGGAACAGAAATATACATGCAATGGATACCTGGCCACATAAACATCACATTTAATGAAGTTGCTGATAGACTGGCAAAGAAGGGAGCAAAATTGCCACAGATTGATCACCCACTGAGTATGTTAACAGTTAAACAAATAGTCAAAAACAACTGTAAAGAAGTTTGGCTGAACACGTGGGCACAGGCTAAAACAGGAAGAAGACTCTTCATTCACCAAACAGCCCCAAATAAGAAAGATGCTATGAACGATATCGAACGAAGGTACCAAACCAAAATCTTCAGATTGAGAACAGGCCACTCTACACTAAATGGCCACAGAAACAGACTAAGTTCACAAAATATAGCAAAATGTAGACACTGCCCTAACCCGTTAGAGACAGTAGAACACCACCTACTACAGTGCCCTGCACTTCAGGGACTGAGACAACAACTGCTACCACACAACCCATCCATAGACAATACACTGTATGGCAGCTCAGAACAGCTTATACGAACTGCGCAGTACCATATAATGGCATCAAGGTCACCAAGAGCTGACGCTCAGTGACAGTGGATCAAAGAAGAAGAAGAAGAAGAAGTAATATTTGACTAAATAATTCTTTCTCTTCATAAAGAGGACGGACAGATGCAATGTTCACAAAAGCCTTGAAAAATTCAGCGTCGTGCTTGATTTCTGAAATATTCTACAATAGACTCTCTACGATAGAAGCACCATCATTCTATTTACTACTCTGCCAAGAGTAATCTTGAGCGAAGGTAAATACCTTTAAAAACCCTCATTGTATACTCTAAACTGTGGCCATTGTTGGACCATCACTGCAGAGCAGGGAAGACAACCCGTGACAAGACAGAAATGAAAATGATGAGGAAGACATGGACAGAATCTAGCAGATGTCACGTGACAGGAAGACTTGGCATGTGTTTGTTAAAAGCCTATGCTTCTTGGGGAACTAAAGGGTATTGACTGATTGATTGATTGACTTTGCGGGTCTTGGAATTTCCGTATAATGTTGTTAGTATGAGCAGATCAGAAATGTTTATCATCAATACATTTCCAATTCATGTGGAGCAAGCCCTCTTTCCTGTGCCATTTTGCCAATGTCGTTCCATTTCTTATATCCCTTTTTTTTTGTATATCTTAAGTTCTCATTTCATTGTGTTTGTTGGTCTCCCTCTGTTTTTTTTCCTTTCTTTTCCTTTCTTTTTGTTTTTGCACAGTTTTCGGGTGTGTATTTGTTAATTCACATTTCTGCTGCCACCTGTGCAGCTTTCGAACTTTCGTTTATTATTCAAACATTCCAGATACTAAATTTGGAGACTTCCCCTGAAGAAAAAAGTAAAGTCCGCAACTAAAACTCCTTTGGCCTTTCTCTGAGCAGTGTCATACACCTCCTAACCAGAGGACTTGCTTCTGTCTTTGATAGATGTTCAATTATTTTCTTTTATTGACTTGGTCATACTGCAGTTAAACCTTTGCGACTTAAAATGTCTGCAGGATGGGGAAGTCGCCTCAAGCCCTACTCTCCTTAGACGCTTTTTACAAGCATTAGACAGGTTACAGTGTTACTATTCTTTGCTCCCCTTTCAAGTAAAGTAGAACACGTGGGGACAGCCCTTTACAACAACAGAAGTACATCTTCAGTCAGTACTGCGCAGGGCATATGTTGAATCTGTATGCTGCTTTTTGTTAATCTGTGTTCAATGTCATACTGAAGCTGTTTTTGTTTTATTTTTAAAGTAAGGATTTCATATTTTTAAAGATTGCTTTTCTCTTTTCTTCACCTTTCAAATGCCAACGGAGCATATGCCTTCAGTAAACAAATGCCTTTAATAAACATATGCCTTCAGTAAACTTATGCCTTCAGTAAACTTATGCCTTCAGTAAACTTATGCCTTCAGTAAACATGTCTTCAGTAAACTTATGCCTTCAGTAAACTTATGCCTTCAGTAAACTTATGCCTTAAGTAAACATGTCTTCAGTAAACTTATGCCTTCAGTGAACTTATGCCTTCAGTAAACTTATGCCTTCAGTAAACTTATGCCTTCAGTAAACTTATGCCTTCAGTAAACTTATGCCTTCAGAAAACTTATGCCAAGTCTTCCTGTCCCTCAGTTCAAAATCTGTCCATGTCTTCTTCATGCTCTTCCTATCTGTCTCCAATTCTCGTTTCCGTGTACTCTTTCGTCTTTCTCTACCTCTCTTAACCTGGTGATTCCATAACAGGGTTTGTCTGGGTACTGTTAGTGATCTCGCCATACCACTTCTATCCTTCTATTCTACTCAAGCCTCCATTTATGGAAAGTCTTGTAGCTTTTTGGTTGTTGTTTTTGTTGATTCCCATATTTCAGTGTCATACAGTAGGACTGACTTGACAGTTGAATTGAGAATTCTGATTTTTGTGTTGGACTTGATTTCTTTTTGATCTCCATATATTTCCCATTGCAATGAAAGCTCCTCTAGTTTTTTGTATTCTTGTTTTGATATCATCGTATATCTTCCCCTCCCCCCAAACTGTGTCTATATTGTTGCCAAAGTATATGAATGCTTCTACATCTTGCAGTGGTGTTTCTTCCATCACAATCTTGTATTCACACGTTCTGACGACAATTGTGGGTGTCCTTTTACATTTGTTCTTTCTCTCCTACAATATCTATTCATTTCTTCATTTTTTCGCACATGAATTCATGCCATTGACACTCCCTAAATTGTTATACCCGTTCTCACTCTACAATAGTGTGATTTCACGGGTAATTGACTATCTTGAGGATGAATTGTAATTTCTTAAGGGACCGCGCCAGCTTGAATGCAGACGGTAAACGTGGAAGTAATGGTTGACTTTGATGTAACGTATTTCCGACCCAGACAGAGCAGGCGGGTGGCCACCTGTGTTTAGCGGTTGGTCACTGCGCCTCCGGATACCTCGGCGGGAGGGGATAAAGGAAGCCATATTGTCTGTCTGAGGGAGCCGGCTGTTGTTCGAATACGTCAGGGATTATCTGTCTGGCGGAAGATTTGAGTACACGTGATAATCACTTGATCATTTTTGTGCAGACATTATCGGCGTCTTTATTACCGATAAAACATGTCTGAAGAGACATTATGAGCAAGGTAATTATTAGGTATGAGATCACAGATGTGTTGGCAAGTCTGTGTAAAAGCAACGAAAGTAATCATGAAAGATAGATAATGGGTTTAAATTTTAACGTGATAATTTTAAACACGCGGGGAAGAATTAAAATTGACACCCCGACCCCCTAGTTCTAAGAGCAGGATTAGTTCAATCCAGAGCTCTGATTGGCAAGTTTGTAAGAAACACAATGTGGAAGCATGGAGGAAGAAATGAGGATATAACCTAGCAAATTCGGAGATAAGACAGACTGCATTACAACGTCAAAAGAGTAACTCCAGGAGCCAGAGAAGCATCGGACAGAATTCCAAATTAAATAGGACAGGACCGAAGTATTTGGGCATCTTTGAAACTTAGAAAAGAAAACCCACATTTCTAAATACTAAGGCTGTGTACCTTCTAAATTTACCCCCAGACCAAGTGTTCGAAGCATCTAATATAAGTTGCTGTGACCATTCATCTGTGCTAGGAGATTGTAGATCCCAAGTTGGGATGAGTTGTACACATTTTTTACAATGTGAATTTGTGTGACGTGAAATGGAAATGAAGCCTTTTGTATCATTGACAGCCTTTCATGACCTCAGCGTAGTTTTAAGATTCGCTAACAAAGTCACGCATTTCTCTGCCGTCTGACTCACCTTGTAATCCACGCCTCTTTTTACTTGACCATATAAAACGAGCTTGTTTACCAACCTTCGCAACATGTCATTCATAGCAGGGGGCGAACCACGTTCATTTACGCAAGTTTCTCACGCGAGCGAAGCTGACAGTATTACGATGACGAGCAGATAACACGTGGAAAACACGTGGAAGGTAACGGCTTTTGAAGTTTCTCTATAAGGGGAGCAAATCCTGTGATGTTCGTACATTCAGGGAAAGATATCTCTTTGATCTCGAGAAACAGGAAAATTCAAAGACGGGAGCCCGCTACACAGGTTAAGCTTTGTTGTCGTTCAGCAGCAGCCGGCAGAAGCGACCGTTAAACCCTTGATCGGGGAAACGTAGTTTCAGATTTCTCTGCTGGGAAGCAGAGTGTGAGAATTCACATCTTCTAGAGATCATAACAACATGATCCTATATAAACTGCGTCTTTCTAAAATCATTATCAGTTGTCGCTCAGATTTTTTCGGAGAGTCTAAACACGTTATCTAGAACTAATGGAAATAGAGGTGTTAATAGATCGTGGTGTTTCTTTCTGGATTTCAGGTAATATATAAATTTGTGCTTAAGCGTATTAAAGTGTTATTAAAAGTTTTAGCATCTTAAATTCACTGTGATTTCTAGGTGTTAAGACTAGCGAATTAAATAACGCGTAGCTATTTTTATTCCCGATGTTTCAGTTGTAATGTAAATTTAATCACCCGCTATCACACAGAAAGAGACGGTTTAGTTGACTAATAAATACACTAGGCGACTGATAATTGACGGAATACAATTCACTTTTATTTCATTTGTGTAATTTTGTAAGTGACGGTTGTTTAAATATCATGCGACGTAACAAACAGATGCCGACAATCTAATAGTTATTAATGACAGGCGATATTTGTTAAAGTGCGCGTATGGATAAATTAAATAATAACTGATCAGACAGAATAGGCTAGACATAACGTGCGCCTTTTAACTTAAATCAGGACTGACGCAGAGGATGAGAGATGTCTCATTCCCTTCCGTATATATATATATATATATATATATATATATATATATATATATATATATATATATATATATATATATATATATATATATATATATCATAAGCAGTAATTTTTTCATAATTTTCCTATATCCTTTAGGCAACCTGATCAACGGCGACCAGCGGTATTTTTTATGTGGCTATATCTTAGGCCTTGTCTCTATTTTTACTGATTGGATTAAAGTTGTCTTTTGTTGGCTGACGCGTCTCCAAGTTTCAGTTGTGAACAGGACGGGCCACAGAGACGAACGAACATTTTAATAGTAAATTTTAAACTGGACTTACAAAATACCCGGATATATTTTCTTGCATTTTTATTAGCCCATAGTGGTGAAATAACAATAACTGTTCTTCCGACCTTTGATAGTCGTTTTCCAAGAGGATATCTATCCAGAAAAGTTACGCTATTTCAGAATCGGCACTCATCACAGAGCCAGCCGATAGGTTTTACCAATCAATCCCGTACCATCATCAGTAACAATTTTTAGCAACTAGCTGTGTCCAAGTACCAGAAGTATTTGTTTGTCCATTCTTTGCTGTGAACACTAGATCTCGACTTTTCTACCATTAACTATTCGAGGTGACACTATCGATCCAGGATTACCTCACCAAACTTGGCGTCCACCTTATAAAGTTATTGTCAAGGCTGGACTGGGGCCAGATTTGGCACTGAACCCTGACACTATCAATATCGATAAATATATTCAGGATAACTGTACATTCCAGGAAATCTCATCAAGATTAGGTAAGGAGAGAGAATGTGGCCACGTATGACACAGAGAGAGAGAGAGAGAGAGAGAGAGAGAGAGAGAGAGAGAGAGATTGAATATTTTCTTGTTAAGGTAGCTTGTACCAAACTAGTTATTATTTGCTTTAACAATTGTTTACTTTACGGAGTAGCACGTATTAGGAATATTGTTCACTTTACTGTCTATATACTGTAACCTATTGCTAACCTTTTGACCTTTGGGGTTATTAACTTGCTTGGGTTCTTATCTTCTCAACGAGGGGAGGGCATAGGTATTCTGTTAATTCTCTCTCTCTCTCTCTCTCTCTCTCTCTCTCTATATATATATATATATATATATATATATATATATATATATATATATATATATATATATATATATATATATATAGTTTATTTATTTGATTCTTTTAGATATTCGATGTTGTAAAGTTTAGTGATAATAAACAACAAAAGAACTAACTTTGTGTGTGTTGGTCAGACCCATACCCAAATTTAACCATAGTTTTTCACGTTTGTGTGTCTTGTTGTCACATAGCTGTGTGTGTGTGTGTGTGCGTGCGTGTATAGTAGACTTATATTTCCCATTATAAGTGGGTGCAAGATTGTCTGTATAGTCGTACAGATAGGCTGGACTAGAGAAACTATTCAGTCCAGAGACAGATCTTCTCCTTACCTATTCACTCGTGAAAACTCTATTTCTTACACCTTACTTCTCACATATTATCACCATCTCCTATACTCAGGCGTGACCTTACATAACTTAAAACCTATCTAAGCACGACAATTTGACATATTTTTCTTACTAAGTTGTTATACAAGTCATACGAGGCTGGCAACCTCAACATATGAAAATAGTACATTCATAAACCACTACATCAAGCGCTAATGATTGCTTCATGCTAGGTCGTACAGAAAAACGAAAGCAGAATTAACCTCAGACTCCGAATGGAGCAGTGACGAGTGATGATTTCATGACGTGTATTTATATTTCCATTTTTGAGTTATATGTAAACCTCAGGCATAAGCGTGTCCAGACACATTTTTCCCATTAAATTAACCAGAAGAATACCCGTGATTTCTAATCATATTCCCTGAGTTATGCTGTATATGCTCAGGGAGAATAAAATCTCAGAGAGGTAAAACTGTTGGGCGGACAGCGTGAAAAGGCGCCTGTTTAATCTTCCGACCACAATGTACTTAGCAGAGGCATTTGTTCTTTTATTTTCTCTAAAGTTCGTGGTACGAGACCAGTTAGTAATAAGAGTTTCTACGCCACTAGTTTGTATATCAAGAGCTGGGATTCGACAATAACCACTAACATTGGACGAGTTGTGTAGAGAAGTGCCCTCATCACAAAAGACTTGACAAAACACCTGCAGCAGTTCTCAATCATTTGAAGAGCAAAGTGCTTATTAAAAGGCGAACGCAACGGACTTTTATAATTTCCCTATTAAGTCTCTATGAAGACACTTTTTATGTAAATTTCATCTATCATTCATATTTATTTTAAACTGTTAAAGAATAATTGATTATAAAATTTGTTACGTGTTATTTTAATAATTCATAGTTGATTCAATTATTATACGAGTAGTCATGCGAGCGTACATATGTATCAGACTTTTAAATGTATATTTACATCTATAGAGCCTATAAATAATAATAAGGAATTTCGCTGAATTAACTAAGCTGCATAACCCATCTTCACAAAAAGCGGCGGGTCAGATACTAAAGTTAACATTGCTTCGCCTCATGCGGCATTGTTTGTGTGTGACATCTGAAACATTTGTGAAAACTCCCTTGAGGTAGAAGCATCATTATCCTTCTACCTACAACTCTGCCAAGAGAAATCTTGTGCGAAGCCAGACACCTTTGAAGACCCACATTAGATACTCTAAGTTTTGGCCACTGTTGGACCAGTACTGCAGAGCAAAGAGGAGGCAACCCGTGACACACATTGTCCCGTTTAACACAAATCTAATATGTCTAGTAAATACCATAGACGAAATATAAATCAATGATAGGCTACTTGCCATACGTTACCTTAACAAGACACACGTGAGTTTAAGCTAACAGGAGAACGAGCATGTTGACCCATAGCCATTGATAACATACAAACTGTAACTACAGCGGTAGACATGTTCTGGAAATGTTGGAAAATATGGGGTGTACTTCGCTGCCGTAAATACAGAGGAAGCCACACCTGCAAATTTGTGATGAAGTACATTGATACAGCGATAAAATCATTAATTATATGTAATAAAGTCATAATAATATGTATAGAATTAGTAAAGTTGTACCGCGTCTTCTTCCCTGCGCCAGAAAACGCATTGATTTAGGTAGAATAGAACGTAGTCTAAAACCTTATTGCCGCGCTAGTAGTATTGGACTTTGTAACCCGCCCGTCAAGGGTTAACGATAAAAGGAGCTTTAAAATGTAAAAATAAACCGCCAAGTCCAATACATTTTCTAACAAAAGGCACACTGTAGAATCATATATACACACACGCATAATTACTTCCTGCCGGGAAAAAGGAAGATCTGCGATGATTTTTGTAACATTCAAGTAGTTGAGACTTAGAAAACAACGAACACCAAAATGGAAAATATATTGAATTCTTTATTAATAGGTTTAAGATCATAAAAGTTAGCTAGTCTTAGAGCTGGTCTTGTCCTGATGGGTAATATGCTTTCGAATAAAAAAATCCGACAGATAGAAATAAAGTTATGGACAAAAGACTGTATTTGTTCGTACAGACAGACCAACACATGCTCGTTTGGACTTGCACTAACGGTAACATTTTTGACGCGTCCTTGAAAAAGGCAAGAAAGGGTACATGTAGAAAGGGGTAGACAGGGGGAGAAAAAATTATGGGATGGCTCAAACTGTATATGTTTTTTTGGTAGTGTTAGGCCAAAACCAAGTTTATTTTTGGTAAATGCCAAGTTCGGACGGACAGACCGACAGAAGTACACTAACATTGGACCGAAATTGGACCTTAGATTTAAAAAATTTGAATGGAAAATCTTAGTAGTAGATCCCATTGGTCAAAACATTTCATATTATTGAGTACATTCAAAGGCTTGACGCCATTTGTAGAAGATAGTCCCTAGAGCAGGACGTTGTGTATTTCTGGAAAAGTGATTAGCCTTATTAAAGCAAATATATATTAAAGTAATAGGCATCACAGTTCAGCCAGCAGTATATCTGGAATCTGCTATTCAACGTACCTGTGTTTTTGTCATTGAATTTCTGCTAAGACCGACATTATTCATATATATTTTGTTTAAAAATGTGAGTGAGAGATGCTGCCATCACGACTGTAAGTAATCAGGTCCCAAGCTGATTTGTGCAGGGCCTGAAGGTATAATTAGGCTATAACACATTGCCAGTTTTGTAAATGCACATGTTTTGTGGAATAAAAAGGTTTTCTTAGGTGACCAGAGGGACACAGCTCACCTATCCTATTGTATGGCAGAAAAGACAGATTAATAATATTATTGCAGATGAAGTACCGCCTTTGTAGGAGGGACATGTGAACAACACTGGTACACTTTGGAATGGATGTGCTGGATTGGTCCATTAGATATGACACAGCTCTTTATTTCTTATGTATTCTCTTTTGTATATATAAAACACAGTTTAAGTAAGATATCAACAAGGAGACATTATTTCCTTGTTACAGGGTTTTTATCTGGCACTAGTCCGGTGCCAGATGTCTATGAGAAGCAGTGAGAAGTTATTTAATGCACAGTAGTGACAGGGACCTGCAGAGTGTACCCTGTTACTTTTGGCCATTATCATAGCGAAATCGTGTGACACCAAGTTTACAGACTGTTCAAGTGTGCCCAGATGAGTAAAATATCTGGCACCCTAACTCTACATCAGCTTTAAGACCAGCACACCCCTGTATAACAAGAATAAACTATTTCCCCAGAGAACTTAACAGTGACATTGTATATTAAAGAGACTGGGAGTGATTATAAAATCCCAAACCGCCATCCAGTGTTAGAAACCAGTAATAGACAAATTTTAGTAACATTATTAATATAGTTAAACAGAATTTGTTTGGACAATTGTCCCTTTGGGTCTAAAATTTACATTTTGTATATATCTTGAATTCTTTTCATTTTAAAGTCCTGACCAGAAGAATATTAGGTTCAGGACCAAATAAATCATACAGAAAATTATTAATTGTACAAATTTATCCCAGGTGTTATTTCCTTTAATCATAGACCTTAATACTTGTTTGTATAGATGTGTATTATTGTTAAAGTACCATCACACCACACTTGCATATCCCTAGACATTAGACATAGCTATCATTCATACTAGTCAAGAATAAGTCTGCTTGAGGCCATAAGGTGGTAGCAGCAAGGTACCCTAATAACTCAACCCTAATTTTGTTAGCATCAGGGACCTTCACAGCTGGCCTCATTCAGTACAATAAGGAAACATATCAACAACATTTCATAACATCAAAATACACCACAAAATTTACAAGTGAAACGATCTAGAAATTGTTTCACAGGTCTATGTCAAAGCGTTACGCGTGTATCGGAGAGTAGAGGTTCAAGAACAATGACTATCTTGTAATGCTATCAGTTGGTTCCGTCAATCTGAGTCTTAACAAAAGCAATCGACTTTTCTGCAACTCGTATTCCCCAGACATTTGACTAGTACTTTCCTTGGGTTTCCCACTTGTGATCTTATCATGCCATTTCAATCCTTCTGTTATACCCAAGTACTCGTTTATGAATGTCCTACAGAGCCGCAGATTAAGACAGCTTTTACATTGGAGTTGAAGATTCTTATTTCTGCGCTGGACTTGATTTCTGTTAATTTCCATATGTTTCCCAGTGTAACGAAAGCTGACGGGGTGGACGCGCCATTAACTCTTTCCCCCACAGACCGTTTTGTTGGCAGAGCCAGCCTTAGGCCGATTTGACCCAATCCGTGCCCAGCACTAAAGTTCCCACCTCCAGCTTTTAAAAAAAAAGAAATATTATTTGAAATTATATATGAGGAATATATGATATTAGATTTCACAGTACAGTCATGCGCCGCATAACGTCCGTTCGGACAACGTCCGACCGCATATACGTCCGTGGTCCCATAAGGTTATAATAGAGTTTAGAAATCCCGATCGGAGAACAGGACGAAGCGGACGTAACCGGACGTGGCGAAAGCAACAGTTTCCCGCACGCAACACGTGTATCTCATGTCTCTTGTATACAGTACAAAGCGATTGCGATGCCAGGCATATAATGGTACAGTACATATATAACCTATAATACAGTACATATGTCTTAATAGTCATAATAAACGCCTATGTATGTACTGTGGTGTACTTACTATCGTTATTTTAATGTGAACTTTCGAAAATACATTACTGTGAAGTACATCATGGCTCCCAAACGAAGCAAAACCAGTTCTAGTGATAGCCGCAGGAAGAGACAAAGGAAAAGTATCGATTTGGAAGTGACACAAAAGGTAATTAAACATCACGAAGGTGGAAAACCAGTGAATGCTATAGCTCGTGATTTGGGCATGTCGCACTCGACAGTCACGACGATCCTTAAGAACAAAGAAAAAATTCTCCAAGCTGTTAAAGGATCGGCTCCACTGAAAGCTACAAAGGTTACGAAAATGCGAGAGGGACCTATATCAGATATGGAAAAATTGCTAATGACCTGGATTGAGGACCAAACACAGAAGCGAATCCCTCTCATCAATGTTGACGATCACTGCTAAGGCACGAAGCTTGTTCGAAATGCTTAAAGAAAAAGCACGACTAGACTACAATATCGAGTTTAGTGCTAGTTCTGGGTGGTTCAAGCGCTTCAAACAACTTTTTTCGCTGCATAATGTGAAAGTGAGTGGTGAGTCTGCGAGTGCTGATGCTAAGGCAGCAGAAGATTTTGTCGAAACCCTAGATAAACTAATTGTAGAGGGCGGGTATTTGCCCCCGCAAATTGTTAATATGGACGAAACCTCCTTATTTTGGAAACGAATGCCTGAAAGGACCTTCATCGATAAGGAGGCCAAGTCAATGCCAGGCTTTTAAAGACAGTACATTAGCTGAAATACAGTACTGTTTGTATAGAGTATCTTGGCTATTTAGCCAATACAGGTACACTACAGTATCCCAAATAACTTTGCTAAGTATAAAGTATGGTGTTCGCACAACGTCCAAGTCGCATAACGTCCTATTTCACAGAACGTATCGTGTACGTTAAGCGGCGCATGACTGTATTACAAATGACACAGTATCTATGTTTATTACTGTACTTTTATTTATTTTTTCCATAAAACGTGTTACAACTAAACTATAATCTTACGTCCAAAGGCCCCCACCACAATGATCCAAATCGTGCCCTCGCAATAACTAAGGCCGACTCTGTTTGTTGGTTACACTTTTTAGTCAAAGGCTGTTCTTAGAAAATTTGTATCTTTCTGGGTTTTTTTTAATCGAACACATGAGGTGCCAATTTTTAGATTTTCATTGAAGAAAAAAGTGATTCAGCAACCCAAGCTCCTTCCAATATATATATTGTAACATAAGGAACAATATAATCAATACAGAATTACACTATCAAAGAAAGTTGCAAGGATGAAATTAAAAAGATACTTGCTCAAAGACATCGTTCCTGTTGGACCAGAAGGAGAATAACTACAACAACAACAACAACAACAACATGAAATGCAATCTTCGAATAAGCTTTAGCCAGCAAAAAGTAACTAAACTCCCATTAGTTAGTTATACGCAATGAACAACAAAGCTAAAAGGGAGTTAATAAAAAAAACGAAAGTTTAGCCAAAAATGTCTTAAGGGATATGTGTCTATAGAGCTGGAAGACTCAAATGAATTTTGAATTTGGGTGTCGAAACGTCAACACATTAATCTTTATAAACTAGACAGAATGCACCCACAAAAGGAATTGGCACCGCTGTTTTTAATTTTCGTCTGCTACCGATCGAACTGTGAAAACCTGAGTTTAAAAAAAATCAAAGAACAATACACAGACACACAAACACGCATGGGGAAATCGTGCTAATGACTCCTGTCCACGAAGCACTATTTTTGTGGTGCCTAGTTGGCAGAGAGGATAGTTGCGATTCGCTCCCTTAGCTAGGCGGTGTTGTCTTTCGGAAGGTCCCGAGTTCGAGTCTCCGGTAAGCCTTTCACTTCTGCTATTTTTCTGTTGTCTAATTTTCTACTTCTTTATTTCTCACGAGTGCCTGAAACATACCTTTATGTGTGTTATTTATTTACATATTTGCTACAGAAGCAGGGGAAAAACGCTTCTCTCTAGGATTAGGATGGATCGAGAAATTATTATTTATAGTTCATGAGCCTAACGGCACCGTAAGCACAAACCACGCCTGTGCAAATAAGTTGTACATATACATACGCATGTAAATAAACTATACACGTAAAGTCGTAAACCACACACATATACATAAAAAGTACATGTAAAATAAACCATATATGCCTATTGGAGTCAGTTTTGCCTCTCTGAGATTTTATTCTCCCTGAGCCATATACAGCATAACTCAAGGAATATGATTAGAAATCACCGGTATTCTTCTGGTTAATATATTTATATTAACCAGAAGAATACCTGTGATTTCTAATCAGATTCCCTGAGTTATGCTGTATATGCTCAGGGAGAATACAATCTCAGAGAGGCAAAACTTGTGGGCGGACAGCGTGAAAAAAAGCCTGTTTAATCTTCAGACCACAGTGTACATATATATAAATACATATATACATACATACATTTATATAATCTATACAAACACGCATGTACGTTCGCTTAAAAAAAACAAGAGAAGTGACTAAGCACTTTACACGTCTTTATCCCTGTTATTTTCGTCCTCTTTATGTTGCCATTTTGACTGTTACCTGTCTTGTCGTGTCTCTCGTCCGTTTTACGTATTATGTTTTTTCTTCTCATTACTCTTCTCTGTTTCCTTCCTATTTTCTTCCCTGGTCTCACGTCCTTTTTGCCTGTTACCTGTCTTCCCACCCAAATCTCTGGACCTTTTGCGTGCAATTTTCTTCTCCGATCTCGTCATTTTGAATGTTATTTCAATCTCTCGTCTCCCATTTGTTTGTCTGTTATTTGTGTCCTCCTTTCTCTCGTTATTGTTCCTTGCTATTTTGTTTTTCTTGTCTCTCTCACTATGTTTCTTTGTTATTTTCTTCTCTTGTCCTTTTGCATGTTATTTTCTTCCCCAGTCTCTCGTCCTGTTGCATGTTATTTTCTTCCCCAGTCTCTCGTCCTGTTGCATGTTATTTTCTTCCCCAGTCTCTCGTCCTGTTGCATGTTATTTCTCCTCCTTTCTCTCGTCACTTACCCTTTTATGTTTTTCTTTCTTTCTTTTGTAATTTGGAAAGACCTTGGGCTGATGGCGTCGTACGTGTCTGTGACGTACGTCTAAGTATGACAAATGAATTTCCCTGACTCGATGGATTATAACAGAATATTGGCCTCTCATAACTTTAGAACCCCTGATCATCTATTGTAACTTTAACCCGCATGCAGCATTTCCACGAGAATTTTACACGCTGGATCATTAATATGTAGCCTGCTATCTTCTGTGAACTTTTGAGATCGCATGGCCTTTGATGGGAGGTTAAATCACGCCCACGACCATCTCTGAGAACGATTTATAGCAATCTTTTCCTTAACGCCGGCCCAAAAGAGGACGTGGCCAGAGACTCACTCCTGTTTCTAGAGCAATTAACAGCAGTTCATTTTCTTACCTGGCTGTCGCCCCGCCTGGTGGGAGTTGCCAAAGCTTCTCAGAACAGCGGTACCATCAAAGACAGGCTGATCTTCAGAATTCAACGTGGAGCGGTATACGATCTAAAGAAATCAGGGAACTCCCAGCTAACGTAGTTAGTTTCTCGAGAAATTTTCGCACCCTCATGCGAGCAGCCTGAGACGAAGAAGATCGGTAGACCGGGGGAAACGGAGGAATCGCAGCGGTTAACACAACGGCGATGTACCTCGGATTCTGCTCAACTTCAAGAAAAGTGTGAAAATCAAACACGTCCCATTTAAGTTACATTCGAGAAGTATAAATAAAGAACTCCGAAAACTGCATTTTATCGTTCGTTCTGACAGAATCCTAGTTTCACTAGCATATAGCCTAGTCGGATTCCTGCTAGATTTCATCTACCTTTGTTGACTATTGGAGTGTATTCTTTCTGCGCAGACGGTAATTTATACATTAGCTTCGAGTGATCAGTGGTCTAGTTATTTCATTTTATTTCACTGGATTGTGGTGTAAATTTAACCTTATTAAATAAACCCATTTTCAAAGTTCTAGTGCAAACTAAATTTTACTTCTAAAAGTATTTCCTAATACAATTGACGCGTAAATTAATTTTGCAGACGTTAAAGGGAATTATAACTAGTAAATACAGTTTAGTTCTGTATAGATAGATGTGCTTTTAATTATTTTTAACTCACGGGGAGTTTTCCTGATTTGTTAAATTGACGACGCTAATAAAGTAAATAGGCTAACTGTAATTTATCGCGTGTCAGATTATAATATGATTTGTAATGCATTTCTTGTTTTGATTATCTTTCATTCAGAACGATCATTCAACCTGCATCCCAGCAATTATTAATTATATACAGAGTTCTGCCAACTCAATTCGATAACTCCAGTAACATATGAACTTTTTTAAAGCTAAACTTGTGGCAACCTGTAATGGGCCCCGCTCCTCTGAATTTAACTGAGAATTAAGCCACCCAAGAAACTCTTTTAAAATACTAGTTCATATAGTCCTTAAAGTAAACTGGAAGCAGAACATATTTTATTCACTGCCCTATTTGTGAGGAAGAACATAGATCTACCTGAACGCTGTCTGTCAAGTATATTCAGTGGATTTTACCCACCCCCGAAGAAGAACTTACCTCAGTGTTTTTAACTTGTGACAGTACGGAAAAAGAAAGTTATCTCCACCAGCTGTGCCAATTTTAGGAACCACACCATACCTCACGCCTAGCCAAGTGCCTGTGCCATTCATTAGGAACTTTATCTAAACCACCAGTATCCTTTACGCTTCACCGTCTGGCGATTTTTTGAGACTATTTGTTACCTCGTTAAATCTGGGGCCTGACACGGAAGAAGTAAGAAGACCAGTCCATTATTCCACGGTATTAGCTGCTGTGGTAAATAATTCCTAGAGTGCCAGATATCACCATTTTGATAAGTCTGCGTGTGTGTCTGTGGGATGGCCAGCCCTAGTGTGTTTTTTGAATGAAAGGAGATTTAATCTTTTCTTTACCCTTTTAATTAGTTCGACCTAGTATTAAGGTGCATTATATTCCTTGTACGGGACTTCTCCTAGCGGGATTGTGTAACTGTGTTCCTTCCCCCCTCCCGTAAAATTTGTTGATTAAAGGGAGACATTTGAGAACCCTAGCTTTTCCTCTCCCCCCCCCCCCCTTTACTGTAACCCCCTTGCCTTAGAGCAATAAATTTACCAGTTGGTTAAATTGCCTATCTCTGATCACCCCCCTCCTTTCTTGTCTTTGGGACCGGGTCTTGTCTGTTAGTAAATACAAACGGGAAACGGTAGATGGGACATTTCTCCTCAAACCCCCCTCTTCCCTTGTCATATTTGTATTTTGTAACCCTTGATTTTTGACTGTAAATGTATAATTATTTGTGACTGATTTATGATAATAAAGGTATTAAACTTTATTTGTATTGGTTGTCGGCTGGCCCAAAACTCCAAACATTTCCCATCTGTGTAGGCTGTATTCATGTACGTTGTGCGACAGAATCACCAAATCGGTGAGTGCGCCTGAGCGACTGGAACTGACAAACAATTGTTTGTTCAGAAGAGAGATAGGAATAGTCTGTGAGAAACATATATTGTCGTAATAAGAGACTGTCCTTGCTCTTCCCCGCGCTTGTGAATCTACTACCCCATTCTCCTAAATCCTTATTCTCACAGAGCCTTCAATATCACTCTACACTCTAAAGGGACCAATATCCATCAGAACCCTCTCAGATAAAAATTACGACAGTGTCTACAAGTTATTGTAATAAGCTACGGTCTCTTTGTTGTCAATCTCAACATCATTGTAGTACCCTTCAGCTCCCACAGGAGCATAGATCTTAACAAACTCCCGCCAAGTCAACCTGTCACGTGCCATCCCTCCAAGTTGTTTCCATGTTTTCTTTATCCTTTCATATGTCTCCTGTTCTGTTCACCATGTGTTTTTCAGTTCCCACCCCCCCCCCCATTGTTCTTAAGGTAAAGATAAAGGTAGTTCCATAGCAGATACTGCCGTAGGGGCATGAAGTGTTAGAGACTTCACTAAACTAGGTCAAGCTTAGAGAGGTGGGATGACCATTTCCCTTCCTCGCTTTCCTTAATCGAGGGCAGAATTAGGTGTCGTAGATTTGTGATAGGTGATTAAGACTTAGTTTGGTCCCTTCTGAATAGACATAGAAATAAGTGATAGCTCAGTGGGAGGTGATAAAATAGAAATAGATTTCACGAGTGAGGTGGAGGAAATATAGTAGATTCTGTTTCTGACACTCGAGAAGCTTCTTCCAGTCAGCCTATCATCTACAACAGAGTTATATTAGTCAGACAAATCTAATATAATATATAGTAGTATATGTATATATACCTCCCACACACACACATAAGTGACTACGATAGACACACAGACGTGAAACTATGACAATGGAAATATAAATAATTGGGAACGAACTGACCGACACACTGGAATAAGTTTATGTGAAGTTTAATTATCATAATAAACTTCCATCACAACATATAAAATTACATCAAACATATACAAATAGTCATAAAGTCAATGAATTGCTACAAGAACGATAGACCCATTGGTATGATCCTTTCCCTCGATGTATAGCCCACAGTCTTGTTAGAAGAAAATCGATAGCCCCAAAGAGTCACGGATACATATGATTTAGTCTAAAATTTCCCTTTAAAGGTATGAACAGACTTGGATTCTCTGATCTATCCTAAGGACAATATTGTTAGCAACAAAACTTGCATAAAGAAATTTAACACAGCAAAATGGGTGCCAAAATACAACAATAAAGTAACCACTCAGTCCTGCATTCACTCTATTCAGTCAGCCGTGATCACGTGCTTTCATTCGTACTTACAGCTTTGGTAGCAACTTCTGGAAACACAATTTTTAGGACATGCACATACAGACTCTCCAATGGTATTCTTGGCCAAGAAAACCCCAGTTCCAAAAAGACAGGTTGGATTCACTCCTTCAGGGAACGTTTTCTTGGTTATTCTTATTTTTGGATATCTGGTTAAGTCACATTAAAAATTGTCCAGGCACGAACGTTAACAGCGAGCAAAGTGTCAATCGCTTAGATTTCTAGTAACTAGGAATGTCAGGTAACTGCCTTCTCTCAGTATAGGACTTTATTTGGTCACACCACCACTAGTCAAAACTTCGTCGAAATGTTACTGATATTAATATTTTGCTTGCCACAAGGGCTGAAATGCACTTGAGGTTTTTCTCTGGAAGAATTAAATCAGGCTCGATGGGCCCGTTACATCATTAAATCTTTAAAAAACAATTTATGTAATGGGTCTGTCGTTCTGGATGCCAATGTATTCTAGACAGGTTTTACTGTATACACCCAAGTCTTTAAGAAAAAAATGTTTTAGTTCTTCACAGATATTTCTCTGTACAAAACGCTGGCACAGTTGGGCTTCCCCAGTTTTCACTGAATAAAGAAAAACAACATATAAAATACTTATACATACTATGTACTCGGTTATAACTTACATTATAAACTGCAAGCGGAGAGCTTGACGTATCGTTTAAAACTCCTGTGAAATAAGGTA
The DNA here is from genome assembly GCA_024509875.1 of Oreohelix idahoensis. NCBI lineage: Eukaryota > Metazoa > Mollusca > Gastropoda > Stylommatophora > Oreohelicidae > Oreohelix > Oreohelix idahoensis. The sequence goes on from JAMPIV010017597.1 coordinate 182,466, forward strand.
TAATTCATAAAATCAATCATCATGAATTAGAAATACATACGTATTTCGTCAATACTCAATGATGAATCAGTGCAGTTATAAGTTAGTTTTAAAAAATATTCTCGACTGAGTATTTAGCAGTTAAATCAAATTTATTTATAGCTGCATGAGTTTAAGCTAGAAATTATAATTTATTCTGCTTTCCACTGAAACACGCCACTAGAAAATATAACATACTTATAAATTAATTTCTTCTGCACAAAAGAAACTAGTGAAATATAATAGGCGATTTAACACTTAAATCACTCACAAAATACTAGATATATTATATTACCTCCAACCAGAACTACGAGTATCCCAACGAAACTAAGAGTTTCACTTATAAATATAAGTATCTAGAACGAAGCGATCACGTCTACTGCAACTTGGAGATTGAATGAAATCAGGTTTCCACTCCGGGGTAGATATCTCTTAAAAACAGACAAAGGATCCCACGTTATTTCGCAAACCCCTGTCTCCCCTCTCCTCTCTTAACACTAAGACGCAGGCCATAACTGCCACAACGCGTCTTCGACACCTCCCCCGACTACTCTCATTTCTGAGCGCAGCAGATTTGGCGCCTACTCACACCTAACACCGAGAAACTTAACCGTAGAGCGCCGTGTCAGATGAAAATGTTAGACGATATGTCTGCCATCCCATGTCTATCGAGACGAATTTCACAGTATTTCGTCTCGTCCAGGGACTGACACGATTATGCAATACAATGCGTTCTAGTATGAGGAAAAAAAACGGCAAAGTCAGAATGGGAAAAAATATTTAGTCGCAAACGAACGAATGCGAAAAACAGGAAAAGGATATAAGAGCGAAAATAAAGTAGAGGGCACGGGTAGAAAAGAAAAGTACATAGAAAATTTATTGATCATAAATCTCTATGCGACATTAGGTACCAATTTACAGCTATATAGGCTGGAAAATAACTCCACCGTGTTTCGAACCAGGTACCTTTGCCGCGAGAGGCCAGTGTTTAACCACTGTGCCAATTGGATGCTCCATTGTTCGTATCTGGGGCATTTCGAAACAGTAACTATCTTGTAATGCTACGAAAGCTGAAGGGTAGCCAAAGAGTGAGTTAATGAAAGTCTAATATATAACACGGTGCACATTGATTCCAAATAGTCAGTTATTCCGTGGAAAAGCTCTGCGGAGATGCAGATAGCCGCAAGCTGACTACTGCTTTCTTTGAAAACATTCAAGTAGACGTCTGAGAGTGTTCGGAGAAGAGAAAACAATTGCTAGGTAATCTTTCTAGATAGGGTTTGTTCAAGTAAATTAGTTGTTCAAGCAATAAGCTTCGCAGTTGTCAGCTCTCAGTTTTTGAGTATATTGACAGCACTAAGACAGTTAGGCATTGAAGCAGTTTTGTGAACTTTAGTGACTTTGAAGCTCATAGTTTTTAGTTTTCAGTTAGCAGTACCTTGTATATTGTGTGTGCACTCAGACGTATGCAGTATTTGTTAACATTACGAGACGACTGAGGAATCAGTAAAGTTTAAATTGCCCAGTTAAGGAAGTGACTCAGATAACGGATGTAAAATCAGTCAGTCTGTCTGCGAGCTGGGATAATATGATTCCATTTTTTTTTTTTGAGAGACGAGAAAGAGATTATTAAGAGATTTAAGACTATCAGAGTAATTATTATTCACAGCTGCCTCTCGACAATTTATTCCACAGAGATATCTGTGGCCAGTCGTTTATTGTATTTATTATTGATTTATCAACGTGAGCAGAAGCTATTACCCCATGTTTTATGGGGCGGTAATAGACGCTATTATAATGTGTCCAGATGTTAAGAGTTAGTCTATTCTTAGTTGTTTATGTGGAACAACACAGCGAAGGTGTGACGGTATTGCCTCCCCTGCGTTGCAGTAGTGGTCCAACAGTGGCCAAAATTCAAGAGCATCTATTATAGGCTTCAATGGAGTCTATCTTTACAGAAGATTACTCTTGGCAGAAATGTCGATAGAAGAGTAGTAAAGCTTCTATCACATGGGAGTCTTCACAAGATATTCAGATAAGCGAAAACAATGATGGCTGTTGCTGAGCACGTTAATTCTGAAATCTACCGACAACTGTTGTAAAGGATTTAAGCAATGGTTTATTCTAGCTCGTTAAGGCCCCCCCCCCCCCCCTTCCCCGATTTAATCAGTGGAATTATTATTATAATATAGCTCTGTTTAGAGTGTGTGTTTAGTAACTTTGACTGAGACAAACATGTAGTACATTTAAAATGATTGAATCGAAGTTAAATTGTTATAATTACAAATAACAAATTGCAATAATCACTTTAAGTTTAACAGTTTAAAAGAAAGGAATAATAGTTAATTACAAAATAAAGTTTTCATCACTCGGGTGATGGTTTTTGATAAGAGGTTCAAGTGGCAGCATATAGGTTAACTTATTTATATAATGTGAATTTTAATGTGTGAAACTCGCTACTGGATGTCAAAGTCACTTGAGGCTGGCAACATCAGCGTATAGAATGATGATTAATGAACCACCACTGCACGGGCTGGTGATTGCTTTATTCATAATTTCGTAAAGAGAACTAAAAGCATAAAGTAGCTCCAGGTTCAATATGGAGCAGGGAGGGAAAGATGAAAGAAAAGAAATGATGTACATTCTAAGAATAATACTTACAGTTTCAAAGCTTTTCACTCAGTGTAAATGTAAACGAAAAAACATTTTCATGTTAAAATTAATAGAAGTTTCAAGTGTATATATATATATATGTGTGTGTGTGTGTGTGTGTGTGCGCGCGTGCGCGTGCGTGCGTGCGTGCGTGTGTGTGTGTGTGTGTGTGTGTGTGTGTGTGTGTGTTAGTTCACATATTAGTAATGAAACACCAAATGAAAATGCCCTACTTACGCCAATCTTGGCTCACAGAAGTTTTCGCTCAGAGGGCTTAAAAAAAAAGCACTGGTAGTTGCCTTCTTTTACGTGTACTGGGGGTCGTTAATTTTAACTTCAATTTCCTCGGACTCCGTGTCTTTCTTCAGTTTCCTAGTCCCGTTGTTCCTTATTAAAATGTAGAGATTTCCTGTGCTTTGTTTATTTGGTTCTCCAATAAAAGGTCCGGTTAACAAAAGGAATTATGAATCTAGTCTTCACTCTGGCAAGGTCTGATGTTATCTTGGCGAGCGTGAAATTCACAGTGAAATAAAACTGCGAAATTGTCAGAATATATTCCTATCTTCCCACGCCTTCGTTTGTTACGGAGTTAAATAAATGCTCCAATCATATTCAAACAAGTCGGTAGTGGTACTTTCAAAATATTTCCGACATGGAAAAATTTTGCAAAGGTCACGTCTCCCATATATCGTAATATGATATCCGATGCCCATGTGTACAAACTTACAGACAGATCGGGGAACTCACATCACAACATGTGTAAGCTGTAATACTTGTTACTTTATTAGAAAGTAATGTTGTCATAACAAGTCGGTCCGGAAGCGATTATGTCACACTTGTCTGCCCACATGTGTCACACAGACACATCCTCGTTATCTGTCGTATGAGTACGCAAAATCTCCGTGTCTGTCCATCTAGGTTACCAACCGAGTCGTCGTATCAGCGGTTCCTTCTAAACACGCCGGCGACTATATTATCTCAGTTGCTCACCGCAAGCTAGGATAAACATTATCTGCAAGGAGTGTCACAAATGTTTGAACAAACAAACTATTTGCCACACAAGCAGACAAAGAAAGAAAGATAGAAAAGTGCGATAATTGACAGCACTAAATAAAAATCAGTACCACAAATGTATCGATACTGCTGGAGAGATCGATAGGGGCCGCCCCGTTTTGTCACAAAAGGACTGAAGAGGTATAACAAGATCACTAATGTGGAGCTGATGACAAGAATTGGACAAGCGCCAGTAGAACTAGAAATGAGAAGAAGACGTTGGAGATGGATAGGACACATATTGAAGAAGTCTGTTGATATCATTACCAGGCAGTACTTGCTTGGGATACTCCCAAGGTCAAAGGTCGAGAAATACCAAAGAACACACGGAGAAGAGAGCTGGAGACGATCGTGATGGGGATGAAGATGCCCTGGAACGACCTAGAGCTGATGGCACGTGGACATGAAGATATGGCATAAGTTTGTTGAAGACTTTGCTCCTTGGGGAGGTGAATGGGTCAAGACGATGATGATGAATGTAGCGACGTCTGTGGTTTTTGCTGTCACTTTATGGAACCTCCAAGGTCCTCAAAGTTTTGATTACAACGTGACGTAGGATGAGTGAACGAGAATTAGTCACATGACTGCACCACATATGTAAATAAACAAACCATACTTTTTTATTACTAATTGTTACGTTGTGGTACACGAGAGAGTTTGTGTCTTCGTTGCCTTTGCCTTCCCTAAATCAAGAGCAATCAGGTGCTCTTTTTTTCCAGCCTAGTAGGCTGGATCGTGAGACAATATGGTTTCGAACCTGATCCTTTTAGATAACATAGAGTGGAAACAACTATTATTGATGTACTCGATTAATATCCAGGAAAGGAGGTATTCTGATATGCAACAGTGAAAGAGAAGGTGAAAGACAGAACGAGAGAGAGAGAGAGAGAGAGAGAGAGAGAGAGAGAGAGAGAGAGAGAGAGACAGCTATAAAAGAGTGAGAGAGACAAAGAAAGAGAAATCAGAGAGAAACGTATATACATAAATATGTATAGGAGAGTCCAACTTGTATATGACTTAGGGGGAGACAAGGTCATTGATAGGGTAATGATGATTCGGGGGAGAAAAGGTCATTGATAGGGTAGTGATGATTAAGTGGAGAAATGGTCATTGATAAGGTAGTGATGATTAGGGGGAGAATTGGTCATTGATAAGGTAGTGATGATTAGGGGGAGAAAAGGTCATTGATAAGGTAGTGCTGATTAGGTGGAGAAAAGGTCTTTGATAGGGTAGTGATGATTAGAGGTAGAAAAGGTCATTGATAAGGTTGTGAAGTTCTTTGATAGGGTATTGATTGATTAGGGGGAGAAAAAGTTATTGGTACGGCAGTGATGATTATTGTGTCTAAGAACTAGTGTCAAGCTAAGAGACTGAGTCAACTATTCTGTATACATATTTGCATCATTTCGAAAAAAAAAATATTGCACGGTGTACAGGTGTTACAAAGGTTGAGTTACCATAATTAATTTTAACCTAAAATTTGTAACTGTTCATAATCAACACTTCAAAACGCAGCCAGGTCTTGGCTTTGGCTTTGGTTCTAAAGGACTATTTTCACTGCACACGGACAACTCCATCGGTGCTCCGATTTCCTCCCGTAGATCACACAAGGAGGATCTCAGCACAGTGCACGAACTCCGTAGCGCCGGCGAGCATCCCAGTGTGTGGTATACAGGAATCACACATTCTTTAAATATCTTTGTGATGGGTAAGTTTCCTAATTTTTAAATTTTTACCAGGGCAGCGGCCTTAAAGCCTACTCTTTATGATTTGCAACTGTCGAGGGATTTTTAACGTGCGCAACTTGCACACGGGTAGCCACGTTGAAAACATCTAAGGATTAGACTAAACATCCTTGTAATAAATACAACGACATTTATTTTCCACTTTAGCTCCTATTAACATAGTTGTACCACAGAAGTATATATGTATGTATCACAAACGTATCATTCATCCTTACAACCCATTCAAATATTTTGCATTCCTGTAAATACCCTCAATCAAATGTATTGTTTACATCACGTGGTACTTGTCCGTTTACGGGGCGTTATTTTAATATTTCTTAAACCATAATAGCTGAGACACATCTATTCTTATTTATCATCACTTTGTATTGCGTTATGCATGGACACAAACGGTGAATACTTCCAATTTAGGGGGTCGGAGTGGTTAAGAGGTATGGCGTCCGCCTCGAATTATAAAGTACCGGGTTCGATTCCCAGTAGAGGGAATAAAATTTATGGAATTTTTTTTTTTTCAGAACCATTGGTCCGATTCAGACTCAACCTGGTGACCTGGATAGTGAGATCAGATGTCTTGCCTTATCAGATAAGGGCGAAAAAATCGGAGGTCCCGTGTACAAGTTGCGCACGTTAAAAATCCCTTGGCAGTTGGAAATCGTAAAGAGTAGTCCACACGGCCGCTGCCCTGGCAAAATTTAAAAGAAATTAGGAAACCTACCAACCACAAAAATATTTATAAAATGTATGATTCCTATATACACACATTGTGATTCTCGCTGGTGCTACGGAGTTCGTGCACTGTGCTGAGATCCTCTTTGTGTGATCTAAGGGAGGAGATCGAAGCACTGAGGGAGTTGTCCGTGTGCAATGAAGATAGACCTTGAAATGAAACTAAATCAAACATCCAATTACATCAAGAACAGCCTTCCATACACTAGGGTCCTAGCATCCTTCCATACACTAGAGTCCTAACATCCTTCCATACAATAGGGTCCTAACATCCATACATTAAGGTTCTAACATCCTTCCGTTAACTAGGGTCCTAACATCCTTCCATACATTAGGGTCCTAACATCCGTCCATACATTAGGGTCCTAACATCCTTCCATACATTAGGGTCCTAACATCCTTCCATACACTAGGGTACAAACATCCTTCCATACACTAGGGTCCTAACATCTTTCCATAAACTAGGGTCCTAACATCCTTCCATACACTAGGGTCCTAACATCCTTCCATACACTAGGGTCCTAACATCCTTCCATATACTAGAGTCCTAACATCTTTCCATACACTAGGGTCCAAACATCCTTCCATTCATTAGGGTCCTAACATCCTTCCATACACAAGAGTCCTAACATCCTTCCATACACTAGGGTCCTAACATCCTTCCATACACTAGGGTCATAACATCCTTCCATACACTAGGGTCCTAACATCCTTCCATACATTAGGGTCCTAACCTCCTTCCATTGATTAGGGTCCTAACATCCTTCCATACACTAGGGTCCTAACATCCTTCCAAACATTAGGGTCCCCGCGAACTCAGAAACACTTTGTCCCTTTGGACGCTGAGCATAAACTAAACTGTTATATCAAACAAAGACAGTCATTCTTCCAAACACACATAGAGACATTCGTACTTGTCGTGAAACATTCTAAATCCACATATATAAATTAAAAGGTAAATGTAAAGCCTAACACATAAATTCAATAAAAGGAAAGAGAAATGGTTAAAGACCCGTGCTTACCAATAGCGTACGCCTGTGTTAATAGAACGTCATGCTAGTTGAACAAATAAAACCCCTGTTTTATGCTTCGTCTGCATATTTTCACGCTTTCACGTTGATAGTAAAGACTACTGCATCACTACACGCTTTCTACAATAAAACGTGTACTGTATTTCTAAGAAAACCTTGAGCTAGGCACCCTGCGTAATGACCTAAATTAATACTTCCATTAATTTCATTTTATACACGGCGTGATGAAAAGACAGATGAACTTAGGATAGAAAGAGAGGGAGGGCTGAAAGCCGGAACGCATGCGACACTTACACGCGTCTCGCGATATACAATTAATGCCACCCTCCCCAAGCGAAAGGCCAGAAGCAATACTTTTTTTCAAATGGACAGTGATAAAAAACACTACCCATACGAGAGTTAGGTTTAAAAACCTGAAAAATGCTTATTGGGAAACATGACATTATACTGGTTTACGTTTGAAATCCTGACAGTACCCAGACACCACATCTTATCGAAGTGAACAGGAGGTAGAAGAAAATGCACATTTTGAACGCAGCCACCTAGCTCCCTTAAATTTATATAATTGGGTTCCTTAGGACTTGCTGACAAAGAATATGTTAAACGTTACGCAAATAGTCTAGGAATTAACAAATTATAGCCAAAATAAAATGGTGGTGCTGTCAGACAACACCAAAATCAGAATTGCACAGTGGCAGGTTTTGAAACCACCATTGTACGGGAAATGGGCCACCATGTAAAATCCTATTTGATTGGATAGAAATAAATGTAAGGCTAAACACGATTAGTCGGACTATAAATACTAATTTTTTGTTGTTAGGGAAACGTGAGTAGGGGTACTTTTTTTGAAAAGCTGTGTAAACATGGCCCGATTGGGTAGACCCGCCAATATAGTCAATTAGGAGCGTCAGGTCAGTGCCACATGTTAAAATAAACTTACTAAGAAACAGTGCGTTGAGAGCCAGATCATATTTTGCTAAATAAAAGTCTGGGACAGCGGCAGATCGGATTTTGTGCCATTATTCATCGCCAGTCAACGTATCTGTGTATTATTTCCATGAATTGTGGTAAGCTTGATATATTCAATATCTTTTAATGAAAATTGAATGTAAATTGATAATTTATGCCTGTATATGTGTGTGGTTCGGTAGCGAACATGAGGCAAGGCCTATATAGTGCTCCAACCTGAACAGAAGGTGTCGGAGAAAAGTAAAACTGCATGGAATTGCCAAACAGTACACTGACACCTATCTTATTGACTAGAAGGAACTAAGGCTGGAATTGCAGAGGCGTAGTAACCATTTAGGAGGAGAATACTGGTGTAAATTGTTTCAGATGAAGATAGCAGTTGGCCTACCGCTCTGAACTCAGTGTTTGTTCTGTATTGTGTTCAGTGTAGAAATAGATTATAAATTAGATCTGAAGTAGGAGGTACAACCTTCTTGTTTCAGGGACTGTGGTCCTAGTTATTGAAGCAGCACCTGGTCTGAGTTTTGCTGAATCCAGAGGCTGACAGCATACTCCTTGGTCCAGATAGCGACCAGTGAGGTGTCTCCAGAACACAGGAAGCAATCGAGCAGAGGAGTCTTTTCCTGCCGCCATCACGAAAGATAAGCTTCTGTGGCCAGAGTAGCTCAACATTATGTGCCCCCTCAAAAATTGACATTTTGTTAACCACAGAGGGACAATTAATTGGTTCAAATGACAGGAACTGTGAAAGTTTCCCAATACTATTTCCCCGATAATCAAACACTTGAAGTCATGATGAAAAACAACAACCAAGCTTGAACAAAACCAGTATTACCTCATATTACTACTGCACAAATTACACACATAGAATAATAATAATAAACTATGTCAATACAAAGTTCATATATATAAACTGTGTAAATAATACTTGTAATTACATTTGATTGTGATTCCTGGTTCACTGTGTAGTTGAATCAGGATATCCATTATTGACAAGAATTAATACATATATTTTTAAACTTAAACACTTGACTCATTTAAGATAGTCTTATAGAGTGTTATATGTGTGTGAGTGTCACAGTGTTGTAAGTGTTGTGGAATAAATTAAATTGTTTATCTGTCTGTTGTTGTTGTGACTTACACTTCATCATTTTCATAACCCTAGACATTTAACGTAGTCATCACAATATTCCAGAATAATTCTGACTGAGGTATAATATGTGGTAGCAAGTAAGGTCATCTGTAATACACCACACTTATTAGATACAGATACCTTCACAGCTGATCTCAGTCAGTACACTAAGTCCCCTATAAATATTTATAACATCCCACTTTACCACATATATTGGGGTCCTGTCCGGGATTTTGAATCTTTCCCTATTATAAATATTGGGGGTAATTCACTTCAGGGAATAATAAAAATTAAAAAGGTATCCTTGGGTGAAAATAAATAACGTTGAGCTCTCAGTGCCTGTGGTTGTGATTGGATATTTAGTTAGAAATTGTATTGTTTAGTTAGACATTATATACATTTACCTGTTAGAAAATGGCGGACCTGGCCAAATTTCGATCTGCTGCTCTGCAGACTGCTAAAGAGTTAGGAATGGACGGGCAAATTATGATTGCTTATGTCACTGCTGAATGTGACAAATATTATTGAACGTGAGGAAAGAAGATTTGAGGCTGAAAGAAAGTTAGAGGCTGAAAAAAAAATTAAGAGGTTGCAGATTGAGGCTGAGGCTAAGAAATTGGAGGCAGAAAGAGATGACAAAAGATTGGCTGCAGAAAGGGAAGCCGAGGAATGAAGACAGGCTGCGGAAAGGGAAGACAAGCGATTAGCTGCAGAAAGGGAAGCAGAAGATAAAAGATTACAAAGGGAACATGAGTTACGACTAAGGGAGTTTGAGTTTCATGGCCATGCTCCTGAAAATGGTGCCAGTCCCTTTACCTCCGATGCTACTGCTAGTCAGGGAGCCTCAACCTCAGCTATGAATTTTCATTTAGATCATTTTGTTGAGAAAGAAGATGATATTGAGAGCTATCTAAATAGATATGAACTATTAGCTACCACGTATGGGTTAGAGAGAGAAAGGTGGAGCTTAAAGTTATCTCAAGGGCTTCGTGGGGCAGCTTATGAAGTTTTTGCCAAAATGAGCAGAGGTGATCAGGAAAATTATGACATGCTAAAGCAGGCTCTTTTGTTAAGATATGAAAAGAACGCAGAATTTTATAGGAAAAAATTTAGGAATGCTAAACTACTGTCAGGTGAAACCTATCACCAGTTCTCTGCACGGATAGAGACATACTTGGAGAAATGGACTTCTCTGGGGAAAACCCAAGATCTTAAGGAAATGGTCCTTATAGAACAATTAAGAGAGTCCATGGCTCCAGACCTGAGAAAGTTTCTCATGGAACAAGGTGCAGAGAGGCTGGGTGAGTTGCTAAATGTTGCTGAAAGGTATCAAGCAGCTCAGGCAGAGGTATCAGGTAATAAAAAGAAACAGGTAGATAATTTTAGGGCACCACAGAACTTTAATAAATTTGATCCTAGAGATCAAAACAAAGGTAAGCACCAGTTTGATAGGCCACGGTATGACAATAAAAATAAAACCCCACAATTCGATGAAAGGAAATATGATGAAAGAAAATCTTTCAACCAAGGAAAGAGGTGGTGTAAAAATTGTAAGATGAACAATCATGACACTGACCATTGTAGAAGGAAACCTCCTCATTGTGCTGCTATGACATCTGGAAAAAAGGGAAAAAAGGTCAAACCTGAGGAACTACAGGAACCATACCACCCCCCAGTGTGTGAAGATGTCATCTGTAATGGTGTCACTATAAGGTGTTTATATGATACCGGTTTAGATTACGATTCCGTTGTGAGTTCTCACCTGGTGCAGGCAGATCAATACACCACAGAAACAGTGGAGATTCAAACTGCAACCAAGGATGTAGCTACCATGACACTTCCCGTCGCCCGGATAAAGGTGAAAACGCGATATGTGGAAGGAATCATAAAAGCAGCAGTGATAAATGAGCCAATCTACCCTCTGATATTGGGGTGTAGATATGTCTTCTTGGGGAATCCCAAGAGACCTGTGATATTGGCAACAGTGCAGACCAGATCACAGTCTAAAAAGGAGGAGGATAATCCAATAAATACTCATCCAGATGAGATGAGGAAGGCACAGGCGGAGGACAAAACACTCAAGCCGTGTTTCAAGAAGTTGCCCAAATCTCATACACCTCCAGGCAAGGGAGAATTTTATATGAAGAACAAACTGATTTATAGGAAGGCTGGATCTGAATCCAATGGTCACGGACAGCTGGTCCTTCCCACTTCATATAGGACTAAAGTGTTGGAACTAGGGCATGCGATTCCCTTCAGTGGTCATATGGGGATCAGCGCAACAGGACAGCGAATAGCTTGTCACTATTTCTGGCCAGGAATAACTGAAGATATCAAACGATATGTAAAATCCTGCCCAGAGTGCCAACGAGTAGCACCTAAACATTGGACTGCACCAGCAACTCTGGGGGAAATGCCCATAGTGGGAACACCCTTTGAGAGAGTTGCCGTGGATCTTGTGGGACCTCTCACCCGAACCAAGAGAAGGAACAGCTACATTCTGACTCTGGTGGACACTTGTTCTATGTGGGGAGAGGCGGTAGCCCTGTCATCGATTGATTCTAAACATGTGGCAGAGGCATTACTCACAATTTTCACAAGGTTAGGCTTTCCCAATCAAATCTTGACTGATAATGGCTCTCAGTTCAAGGGGAAACTAACAGAAGAAGTTTTCAGGATCTTCCAGGCCAAACACTTCCATTGTAGTGTGTACCATCCCCAAGGGAACGGCCAAGTGGAAAGATTTAATGGCACGTTGATGTCGATCCTGAGAAAGTTGGCACACGAAAAACCAGATACATGGGACCAGTACCTTCACGCCGCCCTCTTTGCTTATCGGGAGGTACCCCATAGTTCAACCGGTATGGCCCCGGCAACATTATTGTTTGGAAGGCCAATAAAAGGTCCACTTGAAGCTTTGTTAAGAACGTGGACTGATGAAAAGGCAGAGGAAAACATTACATCCTCATACCAATATGTGAATGAGCTGACCACTCGTTTAAAAACTGGCTGGAAACTTGCCAATGAAAATTTGAAACAAGCCAGGAAGAAACATGCTGCCTATTATAACAGGAAAGCTAAAGACAGAGATTTGGCTGTGGGAGAGAAGGTACTGCTTCTTCTCCCCGGTAGTCAGAATAAGTTACAAATTGGATGGCAAGGTCCATATACAGTTCTAGAGAAGGTGTCTAGAACAAATTATAAGATAGACAAGAAGGGGAAAGAAAAAATCTATCATGTGAATCTCCTGAAGAAATATTTGGAAAGAGAACATCAGGAAGAGACACACTTGTTGACCTTGTCCATTGCCATGGAGATGAAAAAGGAACCACTTTCATCATTTGAATATCCATTACACCCCTGTGAGACAGCGGCACAGGTGAAAATCAGTACACATTTAACGAAAAATCAGAAAGAGAGAGTGCAACAGGTTCTAGATAATCATACAGAGGTGTTAACAGACCGACCGGGCATACAAACTTATTGGAATATGATATGAAACTGATAGACCCCACACCTGTCTGTATGAAACCCTATTCGATTCCTTTTGCTAAGGAGAAAGCTTTGAAGGAAGAGATAGACTATTTGTTGAAGGAAGGAATTATTTCACACAGTGAATCTTCGTATAGTTCCAGTGTTGTACTCTTAAGGAAACCCTCTGGAGAACATAGACTCTGTATAGATTACAGGAGACTGAATGCTATTACAGAAGGACAGGTGGATCCATTGCCGGATACAAATCAGTTGTTTGCCAGGCTAAATAAAGCTAAATATTTCTCAACAGTGGATCTGAGTAAAGGATACTATCAGATTCCAGTAAAGCCTGAGGTTAGACCATACCTAGCTTTTAGTACCTCAGAGGGACACTATGAGTTTAACAGATTGCCATTTGGATTGAAGAATGCGCCTAGTGTCTTCTCTAGAATGATGAGAAAATTATTGGACCCTCTGAATAATCCATGCATCACAAATTTCATGGATGATATCCTTATAGCAACAGAAACATTTGAGGAACACATTGACTCTCTGAACATGCTGTTTAATCGACTTAGAGAAGCGAATTTAACAGCCCGACCAACCAAATGTTGCGTTGGATGTAAAGAATTAGAATTCTTGGGACACACAGTCCATCAGGGAAACATGACCCCTGACCCCAAGAATTTAGAGAAACTAAAGAAAGCCCCGAGACCACAAACCAAGAAAGACGTGAGATCCTTTGTCTCATTATGTGGTTTCTACCAAAAGTATATCAAAAACTTTAATTCCATATGTGCGCCGTTAACTGATTTGACACGTAAAGGACATCCAGATCGCATTACATGGACACCACAATGTGAAATGGCTTACCAGGAATTGAAGGAAAAGCTCACAAGCAAACCTATTTTGAAATTACCTGACTTAAGTCAAGAATTCATTGTAAGGACGGATGCCAGTAATATTGGGTTAGGTGCGACTCTGCTACAGAAATCAGATGCATTGGATGGGGAATTAAGCCCAGTGGCATATGCTAGCAGAAAGTTGAATAAAGCTGAAACCAATTACTCAACTAGCGAAAAAGAATGTCTTGCAGTAATATGGGCGATAAAGAAATTCAATATTTATCTGTATGGGAAGGCATTTAAGTTGCAAACGGATCACAAACCCTTGTCGTTTCTAGCGCAGGCTAGACATGAAAATTCTAGATTACTCCGTTGGTCATTACTGATGCAGCCATTTGAGTTTAGCATAGAGTATATATCTGGAAAAACAAATCTGGGAGCGGATTTTTTAAGCCGCCATCCGTGTGATGAGAATCACCGTAAGCCCCAGAAATAATAATAAATTTCTCTATGTGTATATAGAATTATAGACTGACATATAACGTCTGTTTTAAGAGGGGAGAATTTGTCGTGAAACATTCTAAATCCACATATATAAATTAAAAGGTAAATGTAAAGCCTAACACATAAATTCAATAAAAGGAAAGAGAAATGGTAAAGTACAGTGCTTTCCAATAGCGTACGCCTGTGTTAATAGACCGTCATGCTAGTTGAACAAATAAAACCCCTGTTTTATGCTTCGTCTGCATATTCTCACGCTTTCACGTTGATAGTAAAGCCTACTGCATCACTACACGCTTTCTACAATAAAACGTGTACTGTATTTCTAAGAAAACCTTGAGCTAGGCACCCTGCGTAATGACCTAAATTAATACTTCCATTAATTTCATTTTATACACGGTGTGATGAAAAGACAGATGAACTTAGGATAGAAAGAGAGGGAGGGCTGAAAGCCGGAACGCATGCGACACTTACACGCGTCTCGCGATATACAATTAATGCCTCCCTCCCCAAGCGAAAGGCCTGAAGCAATACTTTTTTTCAAATGGACAGTGATAAAAAACACTACCCATACGAGAGTTAGGTTTAAAAACCTGAAAAATGCTTATTGGGAAACATGACATTATACTGGTTTACGTTTGAAATCCTGACAGTACCCAGACACCACATCGTATCGAAGTGAACAGGAGGTAGAAGAAAATGCACATTTTGAACGCAGCCACCTAGCTCCCTTAAATTTATATAATTAGGTTCCTTAGGACTTGCTGACAAAGAATATGTTAAACGTTACGCAAATAGTCTAGGAATTAACAAATTATAGCCAAAATAAAATGGTGGTGCTGTCAGACAACACCAAAATCAGAATTGCGCAGTGGCAGGTTTTGAAACCACCATTGTACGGGAAATGGGCCACCATGTAAAATCCTATTTGATTGGATAGAAATAAATGTAAGGCTAAACACGATTAGTCGGACTATAAATACTAACTTTGTTGTTAGGGAAACGTGAATAGGGGTACTTTTTTTGAAAAGCTGTGTAAACATGGCCCGATTGGGTAGACCCGCCAATATAGTCGATTAGGAGCGTCAGGTCAGTGCCACATGTTAAAATAAACTTACTAAGAAACAGTGCGTTGAGAGCCAGATCATATTTTGCTAAATAAATGTCTGGGACAGCGGCAGATCGGATTTTGTGCCATTATTCATCGCCAGTCAACGTATCTGTGTATTATTTCCATGAATTGTGGTAAGCTTGATATATTCAATATCTTTTTAATGAAAATTGAATGTAAATTGATAATTTATGTCTGTATATGTGTGTGGTTCAGTAGCGAACATGAGGCAAGGCCTATATAGTGCTCCAACCTGAACAGAAGGTGTCGGAGAAAAGTAAAACTGCATGGAATTGCCAAACAGTACACTGACACCTATCTTATTGACTAGAAGGAACTAATGCTGGAATTGCAGAGGCGTAGTAACCATTTAGGAGGAGAATACTGGTGTAAATTGTTTCAGATGAAGATAGCAGTTGGCCTACCGCTCTGAACTCAGTGTTTGTTATGTATTGTGTTCAGTCTGGAAATAGATTATAAATTAGTTCTGAAATAGGAGGTACAACCTTCTTGTTTCAGGGACTGTGGTCCTAGTTATTGAAGCAGCACCTGGTCTGAGTTTTGCTGAATCCAGAGGCTGACAGCATACTCCTTGGTCCAGATAGCGACCAGTGAGGTGTCTCCAGAACACAGGAAGCAATCGAGCAGAGGAGTCTTTTCCTGCCGCCATCACGAAAGATAAGCTTCTGTGGCCAGAGTAGCTCAACATTATGTGCCCCCTCAAAAATTGACATTTTGTTAACCACAGAGGGACAATTAATTGGTTCAAATGACAGGAACTGTGAACTTTTCCCAATACTATTTCCCCGATAATCAAACACTTGAAGTCATGATGAAAAACAACAACCAAGCTTGAACAAAACCAGTATTACCTCATATTACTACTGCACAAATTACACACATAGAATAATAATAATAAACTATGTCAATACAAAGTTCATATATATAAACTGTGTACATAATACTTGTAATTACATTTGATTGTGATTCCTGGTTCACTGTGTAGTTGAATCAGGATATCCATTATTGACAAGAATTAATACATATATTTTTAAACTTAAACACTTGACTCATTTAAGATAGTCTTATAGAGTGTTATATGTGTGTGAGTGTCACAGTGTTGTAAGTGTTGTGGAATAAATTAAATTGTTTATCTGTCTGTTGTTGTTGTGACTTACACTTCATCATTTTCATAACCCTAGACATTTAACGTAGTCATCACAATATTCCAGAATAATTCTGACTGAGGTATAATATGTGGTAGCAAGTAAGGTCATCTGTAATACACCACACTTATTAGATACAGATACCTTCACAGCTGATCTCAGTCAGTACACTAAGTCCCCTATAAATATTTATAACATCCCACTTTACCACATATATTGGGGTCCTGTCCGGGATTTTGAATCTTTCCCTATTATAAATATTGGGGGTAATTCACTTCAGGGAATAATAAAAATTAAAAAGGTATCCTTGGGTGAAAATAAATAACGTTGAGCTCTCAGTGCCTGTGGTTGTCATTGGATATTTAGTTAGAGATTGTATTGTTTAGTTAGACATTATATACATTTACCTGTTAGAAAATGGCGGACCTGGCCAAATTTCGATCTGCTGCTCTGCAGACTGCTAAAGAGTTAGGAATGGACGGGCAAATTATGATTGCTTATGTCACTGCTGAATGTGACAAATATTATTGAACGTGAGGAAAGAAGATTTGAGGCTGAAAGAAAGTTAGAGGCTGAAAAAAAATTAAGAGGTTGCAGATTGAGGCTGAGGCTAAGAAATTGGAGGCAGAAAAAGATGACAAAAGATTGGCTGCAGAAAGGGAAGCCGAGGAAAGAAGACAGGCTGCAGAAAGGGAAGACAAGCGATTAGCTGCAGAAAGGGAAGCAGAAGATAAAAGATTACAAAGGGAACATGAGTTACGACTAAGGGAGTTTGAGTTTCAAGGCCATGCTCCTGAAAATGGTGCCAGTCCCTTTACCTCCGATGCTACTGCTAGTCAGGGAGCCTCACCCTCAGCTATGAATTTTCATTTAGATCATTTTGTTGAGAAAGAAGATGATATTGAGAGCTATCTAAATAGATATGAACTATTAGCTACCACGTATGGGTTAGAGAGAGAAAGGTGGAGCTTAAAGTTATCTCAAGGGCTTCGTGGGGCAGCTTATGAAGTTTTTGCCAAAATGAGCAGAGGTGATCAAGAAAATTATGACATGCTAAAGCAGGCTCTTTTGTTAAGATATGAAAAGAACGCAGAATTTTATAGGAAAAAATTTAGGAATGCTAAACTACTGTCAGGTGAAACCTATCACCAGTTCTCTGCACGGTTAGAGACATACTTGGAGAAATGGACTTCTCTGGGGAAAACCCAAGATCTTAAGGAAATGGTCCTTATAGAACAATTAAGAGAGTCCATGGCTCCAGACCTGAGAAAGTTTCTCATGGAACAAGGTGCAGAGAGGCTGGGTGAGTTGCTAAATGTTGCTGAAAGGTATCAAGCAGCTCAGGCAGAGGTATCAGGTAATAAAAAGAAACAGGTAGATAATTTTAGGGCACCACAGAACTTTAATAAATTTGATCCTAGAGATCAAAACAAAGGTAAGCACCAGTTTGATAGGCCACGGTATGACAATAAAAATAAAACCCCACAATTCGATGAAAGGAAATATGATGAAAGAAAATCTTTCAACCAAGGAAAGAGATGGTGTAAAAATTGTAAGATGAACAATCATGACACTGACCATTGTAGAAGGAAACCTCCTCATTGTGCTGCTATGACATCTGGAAAAAAGGGAAAAAAGGTCAAACCTGAGGAACTACAGGAACCATACCACCCCCCAGTGTGTGAAGATGTCATCTGTAATGGTGTCACCATAAGGTGTTTATATGATACAGGTTTAGATTACGATTCCGTTGTGAGTTCTCACCTGGTGCAGGCAGATCAATACACCACAGAAACAGTGGAGATTCAAACTGCAACCAAGGATGTAGCTACCATGACACTTCCCGTCGCCCGGATAAAGGTGAAAACGCGATATGTGGAAGGAATCATAAAAGCAGCAGTGATAAATGAGCCAATCTACCCTCTGATATTGGGGTGTAGATATGTCTTCTTGGGGAATCCCAAGAGACCTGTGATATTGGCAACAGTGCAGACCAGATCACAGTCTAAAAAGGAGGAGGATAATCCAATAAATACTCATCCAGATGAGATGAGGAAGGCACAGGCGGAGGACAAAACACTCAAGCCGTGTTTCAAGAAGTTGCCCAAATCTCATACACCTCCAGGCAAGGGAGAATTTTATATGAAGAACAAACTGATTTATAGGAAGGCTGGATCTGAATCCAATGGTCACGGACAGCTGGTCCTTCCCACTTCATATAGGACTAAAGTGTTGGAACTAGGGCATGCGATTCCCTTCAGTGGTCATATGGGGATCAGCGCAACAGGACAGCGAATAGCTTGTCACTATTTCTGGCCAGGAATAACTGAAGATATCAAACGATATGTAAAATCCTGTCCAGAGTGCCAACGAGTAGCACCTAAGCATTGGACTGCACCAGCAACTCTGGGGGAAATGCCCATAGTGGGAACACCCTTTGAGAGAGTTGCCGTGGATCTTGTGGGACCTCTCACTCGAACCAAGAGAAGGAACAGCTACATTCTGACTCTGGTGGACACTTGTTCTATGTGGGGAGAGGCGGTAGCCCTGTCATCGATTGATTCTAAACATGTGGCAGAGGCATTACTCACAATTTTCACAAGGTTAGGCTTTCCCAATCAAATCTTGACTGATAATGGCTCTCAGTTCAAGGGGAAACTAACAGAAGAAGTTTTCAGGATCTTCCAGGCCAAACACTTCCATTGTAGTGTGTACCATCCCCAAGGGAACGGCCAAGTGGAAAGATTTAATGGCACGTTGATGTCGATCCTGAGAAAGTTGGCACACGAAAAACCAGATACATGGGACCAGTACCTTCACGCCGCCCTCTTTGCTTATCGGGAGGTACCCCATAGTTCAACCGGTATGGCCCCGGCAACATTATTATTTGGAAGGCCAATAAAAGGTCCACTTGAAGCGCTGTTAAGAACGTGGACTGATGAAAAGGCAGAGGAAAATATTACATCCTCATACCAATATGTGAATGAGCTGACCACTCGTTTAAAAACTGGCTGGAAACTTGCCAATGAAAATTTGAGACAAGCCAGGAAGAAACATGCTGCCTATTATAACAGGAAAGCTAAAGACAGAGATTTGGCTGTGGGAGAGAAGGTACTGCTTCTTCTCCCCGGTAGTCAGAATAAGTTACAAATTGGATGGCAAGGTCCATATACAGTTCTAGAGAAGGTGTCTAGAACAAATTATAAGATAGATAAGAAGGGGAAAGAAAAAATCTATCATGTGAATCTCCTGAAGAAATATTTGGAAAGAGAACATCAGGAAGAGACACACTTGTTGACCTTGTCCATTGCCATGGAGATGAAAAAGGAACCACTTTCATCATTTGAATATCCATTACACCCCTGTGAGACAGCGGCACAGGTGAAAATCAGTACACATTTAACGAAAAATCAGAAAGAGAGAGTGCAACAGGTTCTAGATAATCATACAGAGGTGTTAACAGACCGACCGGGGCATACAAACTTATTGGAATATGATATGAAACTGATAGACCCCACACCTGTCTGTATGAAACCCTATTCGATTCCTTTTGCTAAGGAGAAAGCTTTGAAGGAAGAGATAGACTATTTGTTGAAGGAAGGAATTATTTCACACAGTGAATCTTCGTATAGTTCCAGTGTTGTACTCTTAAGGAAACCCTCTGGAGAACATAGACTCTGTATAGATTACAGGAGACTGAATGCTATTACAGAAGGACAGGTGGATCCATTGCCGGATACAAATCAGTTGTTTGCCAGGCTAAATAAAGCTAAATATTTCTCAAAAGTGGATCTGAGTAAAGGATACTATCAGATTCCAGTAAAGCCTGAGGTTAGACCATACCTAGCTTTTAGTACCTCAGAGGGACACTATGAGTTTAACAGATTGCCATTTGGATTGAAGAATGCGCCTAGTGTCTTCTCTAGAATGATGAGAAAATTATTGGACCCTCTGAATAATCCATGCATCACAAATTTCATGGATGATATCCTTATAGCAACAGAAACATTTGAGGAACACATTGACTCTCTGAACATGCTGTTTAATCGACTTAGAGAAGCGAATTTAACAGCCCGACCAACCAAATGTTGCGTTGGATGTAAAGAATTAGAATTCTTGGGACACACAGTCCATCAGGGAAACATGACCCCTGCCCCCAAGAATTTAGAGAAACTAAAGAAAGCCCCGAGACCACAAACCAAGAAAGACGTGAGATCCTTTGTCTCATTATGTGGTTTCTACCAAAAGTATATCAAAAACTTTAATTCCATATGTGCACCGTTAACTGATTTGACACGTAAAGGAAATCCAGATCGAATTACATGGACACCACAATGTGAATTGGCTTACCAGGAATTGAAGGAAAAGCTCACAAGCAAACCTATTTTGAAATTACCTGACTTAAGTCAAGAATTCATTGTAAGGACGGATGCCAGTAATATTGGGTTAGGTGCGACTCTGCTACAGAAATCAGATGCATTGGATGGGGAATTAAGCCCAGTGGCATATGCTAGCAGAAAGTTGAATAAAGCTGAAACCAATTACTCAACTAGCGAAAAAGAATGTCTTGCAGTAATATGGGCGATAAAGAAATTCAATATTTATCTGTATGGGAAGGCATTTAAGTTGCAAACGGATCACAAACCCTTGTCGTTTCTAGCGCAGGCTAGACATGAAAATTCTAGATTACTCCGTTGGTCATTACTGATGCAGCCATTTGAGTTTAGCATAGAGTATATATCTGGAAAAACAAATCTGGGAGCGGATTTTTTAAGCCGCCATCCGTGTGATGAGAATCACCGTAAGCCCCAGAAATAATAATAAATTTCTCTATGTGTATATAGAATTATAGACTGACATATAACGTCTGTTTTAAGAGGGGAGAATTTGTCGTGAAACATTCTAAATCCACATATATAAATTAAAAGGTAAATGTAAAGCCTAACACATAAATTCAATAAAAGGAAAGAGAAATGGTAAAGACCGTGCTTTCCATAGCGTACGCCTGTGTTAATAGAACGTCATGCTAGTTGAACAAATCCCCTGTTTTATTCTTCGTCTGCAAATTGTAACGCTTCACGTTGATAGTAAAAGCCTACTGCATCACTACACGCTTTCTACAATAAAACGTGTACTGCATTTCTAAGAAAACCTTGAGCTAGGCATACCGCGTAATGACCTAAATTAATACTTCCATTAATTTCATTTTATACACGGCGTGATGAAAAGACAGATGAACTTAGGATAGAAAGAGAGGGAGGGCTGAAAGCAGGAACGCATGCAACACTAACACGCGTCTCGCGATATACAATTAATGCCACCCTCCCCAAGCGAAAGGCCAGAAGCAATACTTTTTTCAAATGGACAGTGATAAAAAACACTACCCATACGAGAGTTAGGTTTAAAAACCTGAAAAATGCTTATTGGGAAACATGACATTATACTGGTTTACGTTTGAAATCCTGACAGTACCCAGACACCACATCGTATCGAAGTGAACAGGAGGTAGAAGAAAATGCATATTTTGAACGCAGCCACCTAGCTCCCTTAAATTTATATAATTGGGTTTCTTAGGACTTGCTGACAAAGAATATGTTAAACGTTACGCAAATAGTCTAGGAATTAACAAATTATAGCCAAAATAAAATGGTGGTGCTGTCAGACAACACCAAAATCAGAATTGCGCAGTGGCAGGTTTTGAAACCACCATTGTACGGGAAATGGGCCACCATGTAAAATCCTATTTGATTGGATAGAATAAATGTAAGGCTAAACACGATTAGTCGGACTATAAATACTAATTTTTGTTGTTAGGGAAACGTGAGTAGGGTACTTTTTTTAAAAGCTGTGTAAACATGGCCCGATTGGTTAGACCCGCCAATATAGTCAATTAGGAGCGTCAGGTCAGTGCCACATTTTAAAATAAACTTACTAAGAAACAGTGCGTTGAGAGCCAGATCATATTTTGCTAAATAAAAGTCTGGGACAGCGGCAGATCGGATTTTGTGCCATTATTCATCGCCAGTCAACGTATCTGTGTATTATTTCCATGAATTGTGGTAAGCTTGATATATTCAATATCTTTTAATGAAAATTGAATGTAAATTGATAATTTATGTCTGTATATGTGTGTGGTTCAGTAGCGAACATGAGGCAAGGCCTATATAGTGCTCCAACCTGAACAGAAGGTGTCGGAGAAAAGTAAAACTGCATGGAATTGCCAAACAGTACACTGACACCTATCTTATTGACTAGAAGGAACTAATGCTGGAATTGCAGAGGCGTAGTAACCATTTAGGAGGAGAATACTGGTGTAAATTGTTTCAGATGAAGATAGCAGTTGGCCTACCGCTCTGAACTCAGTGTTTGTTATGTATTGTGTTCAGTGTAGAAATAGATTATAAATTAGATCTGAAGTAGGAGGTACAACCTTCTTGTTTCAGGGACTGTGGTCCTAGTTATTGAAGCAGCACCTGGTCTGAGTTTTGCTGAATCCAGAGGCTGACAGCATACTCCTTGGTCCAGATAGCGACCAGTGAGGTGTCTCCAGAACACAGGAAGCAATCGAGCAGAGGAGTCTTTTCCTGCCGCCATCACGAAAGATAAGCTTCTGTGGCCAGAGTAGCTCAACATTATGTGCCCCCTCAAAAATTGACATTTTGTTAACTACAGAGGGACAATTAATTGGTTCAAATGACAGGAACTGTGAAAGTTTCCCAATACTATTTCCCCGATAATCAAACACTTGAAGTCATGATGAAAAACAACAACCAAGCTTGAACAAAACCAGTATTACCTCATATTACTACTGCACAAATTACACACATAGAATAATAATAATAAACTATGTCAATACAAAGTTCATATATATAAACTGTGTAAATAATACTTGTAATTACATTTGATTGTGATTCCTGGTTCACTGTGTAGTTGAATCAGGATATCCATTATTGACAAGAATTAATACATATATTTTTAAACTTAAACACTTGACTCATTTAAGATAGTCTTATAGAGTGTATATGTGTGTGAGTGTCACAGTGTTGTAGAGTGTTGTGGAATAAATTAAATTGTTTATCTGTCTGTTGTTGTTGTGACTTACACTTCATCATTTTCATAACCCTAGACATTTAACGTAGTCATCACAATATTCCAGAATAATTCTGACTGAGGTATAATATGTGGTAGCAAGTAAGGTCATCTGTAATACACCACACTTATTAGATACAGATACCTTCACAGCTGATCTCAGTCAGTACACTAAGTCTCCTATAAATATTTATAACATCCCACTTTACCACAGTACTCACACCTTTGTGCGCACCACATAGCCTTCAAATACAAGCCTCTATCTAGTGCGCAAAATGGGTAGAAACAACAAGGCTGGTTTAAAAAAAAATAAGGAGGGAAAGCCCAAGGCCTGTAAACAGTAAATAAATAAATAATACACAAAGGTATGTGTTACGTGCAGTCTTTGATATCTTACAATATTATACATAGGTAATTTTTTAGTGCTTAAGGGAAAGTCATTATTGAGTTACTTCCCTTGAACTCCGCGGATAAATACATTTTACTGCGATTTATTCGTTGTTTGGGTAATAATAGATTGTTCTTGCTTCAGAATATCTATGGCCTGAATTTATGTGTATTGTTTGTCTGAGTAGGACAGTCTGTCTTATATCTGTATATCTTTACATATCTAAGTCGAACTATATGTTCTGTTGTCTCTAGAGAGGTCAAAGGCTATTCGGCGGATGTGTCGCTTGAGTGGTGTGATTTGGCTTCGTCCTGATAGGGACTGTGTGTGTTTTGCTATGTCGGCTTGATGCCTTGAAAAAGTGATCTCAGTGGTTTTGGGGAAAGTGATAGTCGTCTAGACCTATCGTGTATGCTTTACCCCAGTGTTTATTCATCTTGCCAAGGAATGGCAGTTTCATATTCCCTCTACCAAGGTAATCAAAGATACTCTTATGAACTCCCGATCGAAGCCACCATTGTCGATAATTACGATTTGAATGTTTAAGAGAATATATTTGACTCGATGAAAAACGACTTCGATTCCTAGCAGCACTATATTCTGTAGAATGCAGTCTATTGTTCATGACCAAATCTACAGAGCAACGAAATGTTGTATGAATGACTAACTTTAGAACAGATTCATTATCTGTATTCAAACGTGAGTGACAGTTCACGAGTGGAGCCATCTTGGAACCAAAACATGTAGGACTTTCAAGAAGAGAAAAGGGATGCCCGTATTATCGCTTGATCAGTCCAGAGATCACTGCTACACATGAGAACCCATTGTTAGCGGTTCAATATTATTATATGGAAAAATATGTGCTGAACATTATGTTGAAGAATCGTTGCTAAACGAGATTAGGTTTAGAAGTCATCTGAAATATTGTTTACAAGCTGACGTGCTCAGTCAGTGACGTCAGATGATATATGTATGGGCGATACTGAGTGCTTGGCTATTGACAGTCCATTATACCATTATTCTACATGAGTGCCCATGTAACATTGCAAGACCATTTGTCCACTGTACTATGATGTATTATGGCAACCTGTGATTTGTCACTATCTGTGCTGTCGAGTGTGTACGTCCAATTAAACTTTAGAAAAGGTACACAGTCGTTGGTGTCGATGACTTCCGGTCATACATGAGTGTGAGAAGAGAACATTTGTCAACAACACGAACCCTTATCATCATTCGCACATTATACACTCCATCCATGTCTACACAACACTGCGTAGGTCAAGTTGACATTCCATACACTACAGTGGGGCAGGCAACACCATAGGGATCTTGTCAACTGATGATGATAGACGCCTGTCTTCCCGCCTAGGAGTGTTCTGGTGTACTTTATCAACATATATTATATCCAACTAAATATCAACTTTATCAACTGGTGGACCAGCTTTCTGGGTTTAACCTCGCAGAAATTCAGAAGTCAGCAGATTACCGATACCAGACCGTTTCCTGTGGCTGATACGACACACTTGCAGTATTGGTTTGCTCTTTGTCAACGCTTCGTCACGTGACCTGTCGAGTGAATGCAGTATGTAGGTCAGCGTTGTTGACATTTTTTACATTAGACATTATAGAGTTTCACAGAACAGTTGGATCAATTCTTGTCAGTGTTAACAGAAAGACAGTATTTGTGAACTAAGAAGTCCTGGTTTCATCGATGGATCTTCTTGTTTGCCATATATGAACTTTAATATTTAAGGCCAGAATGTTTAATTGAATAAAGTGGCAGTTTGTTTGTTTTCATGAAAAATAACTTTGCCATTACTGTAAGACTGAGCCTATTTTGCAACACATACTATCATACACATAATTTATATATATTTATGTTTACATGTTATTTGTTTGTATAGTATGTTAGTTTCTATGTCAGCGGGTTGTGTTTAAGGTTGGGCGGCGTCCTCACAACAGAGTATCCCACGTCATAGAGGGTCCGTTGTGGGCGTTTTCTATAGGTGCAATTTTCTTGATTGAAAATTTGCTGCGACAACTGTTGCTTTTGTGTTAGCTGTAAAGTCTGTAATTATTGTTATTTTTGTAATATTTCTTTGTTCTTTAGTTTTGTTTTGATTTGTTTGTAATTTGTTGGTCTAACCTTTTCTATCTTTCAGTTCTATTCATAATTTATATTCATATATTGTGACGTCATTTGTGTTGTTATTCTTTGCAGATTCAGTGATTATCTTCATTGATTTCCCTATTTGATTTATTTTGATTTCTGCAAACGTTCTTGTATTGTCAGTCCTATTTGTACTTTATGTATTCTGTTGGTTGACATATGTTTTATATGGGTATATTTCATAAGACACAATTGCCTGTGCACTGCACTTGGATTATGGTATAGACCAGTACCTGATTATTATTACTATTATACAAGACCTTATTAAAGGCTTGTGACCCACAGATATTGGGATAGTATACTGATTAATCAGGTCATTGAGAACTTGGGGTATTATTATTGATTCAGGTGATTAGTATTATTGTTAGGCATCATGTCTACTTTAGATTATTTCATTACACAAGGGAAGCTCTTGATAAGACTGGTCAACAATTAGAACAATGGGCAGTTGCTCAATATGACAAAGCATTAGCTGCAGAAGAGAAAAGATTAGCTGCAGAAGAGAAAAGATTAGCTGCAGAAGAAAGAAAAGCTATGGCGGAAGAGAAAGATTAGAAAAAGAAGCTGAGGCTGCTGCTGAACAAAAGAAATTGCAGATGCAGGTAGAGGAAAGGAGATTTGAAGCTGAACAAAAAAAATTGGAAAGAGAAGCTGCGGCTGAACAAAAAAGATTAGA
>JAMPIV010017598.1:0-19077 GCA_024509875.1 Oreohelix idahoensis
TCACAAAAAAACACCTTTTTTTCATTGCTGGAAGGGGGACGATTGGGCGATATTGAAGTTAGGACCCTTTATGTGCTCTCCACAAAAGCCAGTTTCATCAAAACCTCAGGACAACGAGGTATCTGCGGAAGGTGGTTGAAGTAACAAGAAGAGATATGGTCTGCAAGCAGTCCGATACGTCAATAGCCTCAAAAACCAGCCCCCGCAGGACATGAGTGGGCAAGTCCCATGGTTTGGCCATATGTCTGAAAAAATGGGAGAAGATCGGTTACCATGACAAATATTAAGGAAAACCAAGATCCAGGGATACAAACCTCCAGGGACGACCCAGCGTTCACTGGTAGGACAACATTAGACAATCTCTACAGGACTAGGTTGAAGCCAGGCCAGGGAAGAAGACAGCCAATAGGATAGTATAGCGTTGTCTCTGACAAACCTCTACACCCCAGGGTATAAGAGAAACGACTAAGTAAGTCAGTAAATCAAACACTAAAAGGAAATTGCGAAACAAACAAAGAAACACAAAGAAAACCATGAAGAAATAACGTACTAATAAATGTACTTAATTGCAAACTTCGACTTCTTCTTGATCTTCTTCTCCATGTCTTTTATTCCTTAAGGGGCACGGAACCGTACTTTAGTTAGCCCCTTCATGTGCTCTTATAGTGATGATTTCTGTAGCAGTCTGTTTCTACTTCATCAGGATGTTAGCCCCTAAAACAACTTCGTATTAGTCACCTGGAGCCGCGCTTGGTATAAATGGTTACCACACAGGCTCTGGCGATCGGGTTATCCAGGTTCAAGCACGGGCGAGACCTTTGAACGAGTGTCGTCGACCGGGAATTGGACTGGATTAACTCGAGACCTGGCGAGGACATTTGAAGGAGTGTCGTCGACCAGGGATTGGCGGCTCCGAGCCGACCCAGCTCTAATGGGTACCTCCGAAATCGGCGAGTATCTGCCTGAATGGCGAGGGACACCTGTCTCTGTACAAGAAAAAAAGGGATACTCACGTAAAATCAGTCTTAGGTTAGATATTACTATAATAACCGGCGATTCTCGTCTCGAGTTATAGCGGGGCGTACGTTAAAATAAAAAGTAAAAATAATATTAAGTCACCTCTAACGTTCATGCCTGTATGCATGGAGGCATATCTGAAGTAACATCCTTGTATGACCACCAGCTATGCACATATAGTTTAAGATGTGGAAGTGAACCCCTGTCTGTGAGGCTAATTACACCTCATTGACTTTTGAAATCAAAAGTCACTTCCATGGATACAACTCTTGGTGCAATTGTCGAGAAACCCAGAATTGCACACTAAACTTGTCGATGAACCCAGAATTAAGACACTAACACTTGTGGAGAACCCCCATTGTCACACTAAATTTGTCGAACTAGACACCAGAAATTGCACACTAAACTTGGCTTTAAAGGAATCACTTGAGCCCCCCACTATGCAGCGCTGGCTTTTACTGGTTGGCTGCATGCATGGAGGATTTCACTATGGACCCATGATAGGCAAGTGGAGTGAGAAGTGGCTCTGTGAAGAAGTCAATTCCTTAGGAGAAAAATATGTGACCGGGTGGTCAACATCGACGGTCAGTGCTGTCCCGTTGAGTCCTATAGTCAACAAAGTTCTCTATTCCTTCGAGAATGAATGAACACACTTAATAATGTGACATTTGTCCTTCATGGACAAGACGAAACAACATTGATGTGGTTTACGTACTCTTAGACCAGAAGGTGTTTTTCACATGTATTTAAGCTCCTTGGATGAAATATTTTGAAGATAAAAACTCTGACTCGTATGGGCGGTGTCAATCATATATGGTCACTATTCTCCAGAATCCTCTCTCTCACACCTCCTTTAGTTGTACTCATGTTTCTCTAATGGATTCTCATTTTCACTGTATTTTACATTTGATTAACCGAAAATTTTCTTTAGCTATCATTTAGCAGCACGCAAAGTGTGTCAGCTGAATTACTGTAACGATTGTTATATTTGGTGAGATGGGCTACCTGCGGGGAGTATTCTGTTATCAGTTTGTAAGCTAGTTTTTCTTCACAAAGATGTCATATCATGTATGCTTCTTATACATGTTAACTGGGGTACACGATACTCTAGGGTTTTTGAAGAATGTTTGATGTTGTCACTTTACTACTGCACAAAATCTTGCCTAGATATCTGGTCGTGTTCTAGAGAATAAATGTCGTCACTACATAGTCAACGGATTGTCTCACAATCTGGATTGATGTAGTCTGGATGCTTGACGAAAGTCGTTACTGGTGTCTCCTTAACATTCACGTCTCATGTCTCCTTAACAGTCACATCTGATGTCTCCATAAAAGTCACATATGATATCACAGATGTTTGCGTGGGTTACAGCCACGTGTCTTGGCAGTTGGAGGAATACTGTTTGGCTGCTCACATACCCGAAGAGCTTACTAGAAGAGCTGTTCGCCAAAGAGGGCGAATGTCCTTATATACTGTTTTCTACGGCACTACCCCAGGTGGTGACTTCTAAGTAACTCTAGTCTTTGTCATGTCTCTTAATTACTCTGGTCACTTCCCTTTTTGACCATGTTAATTCATACTTCATTCTCTTCATGATATTCTGTAATTCTTTCCTGTGAAACTCAGCGGTGACACCCAGAACCAGAGCACAGTATTTTAGCTCTGCATATTTGGAGAGCCCCTATGGATGGCAGGGAATACACAGTATGCCACGCACTTCTTCCTCCTAGCTTGGGACCAGATTGTGATGATCCTTTAATGCAAGCCAAGCTGGAGAAGTTAAACGTCATACCCGTGCTAACAAAGGACATTTCTGGATGACCTTGCAAGACAAGCAGAAGAGGCAGCACTGAGAAATGAACAAAGCACAGTATACAAAATAACTAAAATCATCAGTGGAAAACGAGGTGCAAACAATATTACATTAGTAAGAGATAAGCACGGAAATCTCATCACGACAGTAGAGGGACAGGAAACAAGATGGACAGAGCATTTCTGAGAAATTCTGAATAAGGAACCACCAGAGACACAATTGAATGTTCCTGAGGCTGAAAATGGTCTAGATGTTAATACAGACATCCCACGAAAAGAAGAAATTATCACAGCAAATCAAAGGGTTAAAGAATGAAAAAGCTCCTGGTCATGATAACTTAAATGCAGAGCTACTTAAGACAGACCCAGGGCTAGCAGAAGAACTATTAGAACCACTATTTGCACAAGTCTGGAAAACAGGGACAACACCAACAGAGTGGAGAAAAGGAATAATTGTCAAATTGCCCAAGAAGGGAGATCTTGCAGACTGCAATAATTGGAGAGGAATAACTCTTCTCTCAGTTCCCAGCAAAATACTAGGCAGGATAATTATACAGAGAATCTCAAAAGCAGTAGACCACAAACTGAGGAAAGAACAAGCAGGATTTAGAAAGAACAGAAGATGTGTAGATCATATATGTACCCTCAGGAACATTATAGAGCAGTGCTCAGAATGGCAAAGACAGCTGTACATTAATTTCGTTGATTTTGAAAAGGCTTTTGACAGTATACATAGGGACAGTTTATGGAAAATACTGAGGGCCTATGGAATTCCAAGCTGCATAGTGTCAATCATAAAAAGCCTTTATGCCAACTTTACGTGTAGCATTGGGCAGAGCAACCTAACCTCTGAAGTGAAGAACGGAGTACGACAGGGATGTCCCTTATCAACCACTCTATTTTTAACAGTCATAGATTGGGTGATGCGCCAGACAACAGAAGGCAATCCGAGAGGAATAAGATGGACTACATTTTCTACATTGGAAGATCTGGAATATGCAGATGACATTGCACTACTAGCACATTCACATCAACGCATGCAGCTAAATACGGTTATACTTAATAAATATAGCCAGCAGGTGGGCTTGAATATCAATCTAAAGAAAACAGAGATCATGACGCTCAATGTGAGCAGCCCTGATCCCATATCAGTAAGGAATCAGCAACTGGAACAGACAGATGCCTTCACATACATAGGATGCATAGTAACACCAGATGGTGGGACAAGCAAAGACATCAACAACAGAAAGAACAAAGCAAGAACAGCCTTTTTTAGTCTAAACAACATCTGAAAGTCCTCTCAGTACAGCACAAGCACAAAATTAAGATTATATTAGAGCTGTGTGCTTTCTGTGCTTCTCTATGGCGCGTAGAGCTGGAGAGTTACAGAGAAGGAAATGTCGAAATTGTCCTCTTTTCACACAACATGCCTAAGAAAAATTCTCCGAATCTTTTGGCCGAATACCATCACCAACCAAGATCTGCTTACTCGGAGCAAGCAAGAGGACATGCACACCATCATAGCTGGCAGATGCTGGAGCTGGGTTGGCCATGTCCTCAGAAGAGACCCCGATGCCATCACAAGGACAGCTATGCTATGGACCCCTAAAGGAAAATGAAAGAGAGGCCAACCAAAAACAACCTGGCGGAGGACTGTGGAGGCTGAGATGCAAAGAATGAACCAGAGTTGGGGTACTGTACGAAGGATGGCCGCCGACCGAGCAAAGTGGAATCAATGTGTTGTTGCCCTACAAGACGCCACCAGGCGTAATGGCCACTGACTGCTTTGACGGTCAGCGGCTAAGGATCAAAGAAGAAGAAGCTGGAGAAAACTGGATCTCATGACTTGAATCAAGCTTTTTCGGAATGGCAGAAAAGACACAGGAAAAGCCTAGAACTACAGTGCGTATAATACCAAGGAGTTTTCAACTTGATATTGGCTGCAAAACAGCGATACGCTCAGCAGCACGTAGTTAAACAACAACAACATGCCTGCCGGAGCAATGGCGTAATCTTTCAGTGTCTATATGGAGACCCTAGAGAACCACACTTTGTCTTCAGCAGAACAGAAAAATAAAGATGGTCTGACTGGAGCCGCATTATGAAATGATAGAGAGAACTGTATATATATAACCGTAAGAAAAAAAGTCGACAAAAGGATGTTGACGGCAGATAGCTCAGTGACTAAGACAACCAGCTAATTGCGTAACAATAGTTCTTATTTTTGGAAATCTTGTAGTAAAGGAAATCGCGGGAGACCCAAACATCCATGATAAGAGAACTAGAGACAGAGACAAGAAATAAGAAGGCTTGGAGATTAATTGAATAGATGGCACAAAATAGCTCGGGATTCTTTCTAAGTCTCTTTACCACTGGTTTAGCGACCTTAAGCCTGGTCACAGTGATTGTGACGTATAATGGAAATATAGCCTACGGTATCTGACAGCCCTGAAATGCCCCGTTAGCGTTCTATGATTTGCTAGTAAAAGTCAAACATTTTTCTGCCTGTTTTTACACATTTTAATTTTTCACGCCTCTTTTCCTTGAGACGTAAAACAAACGGAAGTTTACCAACTTCCGCGACCTGCCAGTCATAACAGGGAGCGAACCTGGTTTGTTTTACCTGAGTTTCTCACGCGAGCTGATCTGTCAATCATCGGATAACAGACAGACGCACGTGGGATAACACCGGACCTTTTTGAAGTGAGACGCATCGGGCAGAAATATTTTCCCGAGGAAAACCCTTTGATGTTCGTACATACAGGGGGAGAAAAATCTTTGATTCAAGAAACGGGGAAAATCTTGGAAGGAACCCGTTACACGGTTCCAAGTCTCTGTTGTCGATTAGCAACGCCGACAGAGCGACCGTGAAAAACCTTTCATCTGGGAAACGTAGTCTCCTGATTTTCTGCTATGCGCTATAGTGTGAAAAGTAACGTCATTTATGGATCAAAAAGACAATAATGTATATAAACGGTGGCTTCCCAAACCAGTTATCAGTTGTTGCTCAGAATTTTTTTGGATAGTCTAAACACGTAGTCTAGAACCATTGTGGAAGATGTGTTAATAGCATTTCGTGGGGATTTTCATTCTGATTTCTGGTAATATAAATTAGTGCATTTACGTGATTTAATGTGTTAAGTTTTATCATTTATAATTCACTGCGATTTTCTAACTGTTAGAACTAGTGAAATAAATAAAGTGTAGCGATTTTTTTACCAGATGTGCAATTATAATGTAATTTCCATCACCGGCTTTCTCACCCAAGAAGATACGTTTAGCTGACTGATATTAATACACTAGGCGCGACTGATAAGGGACAGAAAAGAATTCACGTTTATTCCATTTTGTGTAATTTTAGTAAGTGACTGTTATAAAATACAATGCGACTAAACAAACAGACGCCGACAATCTAATAGCTATTAATGACAGGCGATATTTGGTAAGTGCGCGTATGTGTAATTAAATAATAATTGACATTGTACGCTGATCGTTGACCGGGGCAGGAGGGGAAAGGCTGCATGCCTCAACCAAACATGCACTCGCTAAGCGACGCGCGATAGAATAGGCTAGAGACACCGCGAGCCTTTTAACTTTAATCAGGACTGACGGAGAGGATAAGAGATCGTTTTGTCCCCTTCCGTGTACATCTATGTAGCTATATATATTAGTAGCATTTTTTCCATAAATGTTCTTTATTCCTCGCAAAATGGTCGACCAGCGGTCTATTTTGGTCCTTGTTTTTCTTCATTTACTGATTGATTAATGTTGTCTTCTTCTTGGCTTACGCGTCCCCAAGTTCAGTTGTGAACAGGATTGGCCAAAGAGACAAATTAACATTTTAAATAGTAAAGTTAACTGGACTTATCAATACCCAGATATTTGTTCAATTTTATCAGCCCACTGTGGCGTAACACAAATAACATTACTATCTGACTTTTGACAGTCGTATCAGCGGATTTATCCAGCAAGTTACGCTGTTTCAAAATCGGCACTCACCACAGAGCCAGCCGATAGGATTTACCATCATCACCATAATTAACAGTTTTTAGCAACCAGATGTTTCCCTATACTGGAAGTATTGTCTACTGTTTACTGTGAACACAAGATCGCGGTTTTGCTACATTAACTATTCGAAGTGACATTTGTCTACCCAGGAATCAACCACCAAATTAGGCGTCCCCCTTATAAAATTTAATTATTAAAGGAGGGACTGGGGCCAATTTGGAAGATAAAAACACTGGAAAATATATATATATTCAGACATTGTATGTCCAAGAGATTTCTTCACCAAGAATAGGGTAAGCGTGATTGAGTGGCCACGTATGTCAGAGAGAGTGAATATTTTCTTTGTTACAGGAAAATTGTATTATCTGGATTCTGCTTAAATATTGTTTACTTTACTGGATAGCATTTAGTAGGAACTTTGTTCTTTTCTTTACTGTCTATTCTGTAACATAGTGCTAACCTTTGACCTTTGGGGTTATTAACTTGTTGGGTTCTTTTTCTCAATAAGGGGGAGGGCACATGTATTCTGTTATTTTTCTATGTATGAACTTCTGATTTATTTGATCTTTCTTTTAGATATTCGATGTTGTAAAGTTTAATGATAATAAACAACAAAAGAACTTACCTTTGTGTGTTGGTCAGACCCATACCCAATTAACCATAGTTTTTTTCACGTCTGTGTGTCTTGTTGTCACATAGTTGTGTGTGTGTGCGTAGTTAAACTTATATTTACATACATATGGAGGGAAAGATTGTCTTGTACTAAATTATAGTCGTATAGATAGGCTGGACTAGGAAAATATACTCATTCCAGAGACAGATCTTCTTCTCCTTAAAAACTATTCACTCGTGAAATCTATTCTCACACCTTTACTTCTCACGTACTTATCCACCCACTCTACTCAGGCGGGACCATAAATAACTTTCAAACCTATCGAAATTTACGACAGTGAGTACGATCATCATCACCAATATTGTCATCATCATCAACCTTGATTTCCCCAACGAGAATAGCTTTTACCGAAGAAGTACACGTTTTCTTGTCTCACGTCATCAAGGTTTGTCCATGTCCTCCATATCTATTTCGTATCTGTCACCAGTTCCCTTCTCCATGCGTTCTCTGTTCTCGCTCTACATCTCTCTCACCCTGGGTATTCCAGAGCAAGCACTGCCTTGTAATGTTATCAGCAGGTTTCCTCAGTGAGTATCCAATAAATTGTCAGCATCATCTTCTCATCTCCTGTTCCACAGCCACGTGTCTGGTTCTTGTCATCAGTTCCACAATAGAGGTGTTTTCTTATCATTTCCAGTCTTGTATTATGCGCAAGCAAACACCTTTGTTCGGTCTACCCAGCTGTAAATGGGTACCTTACTTTACACTTGAGTTATAGAAGGAAAAAGCAGAGAAAAAGGGAACTGGTCACCCTATCTCTCGATGCTGGACCTAACATAGTAAAGTCACTTCACTCCCCTACGGCTGTATCTGCTATGTGATTACCTTTACCCATTTATGAAAATATGTAACTTTTTGGTTGTTGTTTGTGTTGTTCTCCGTATTTCAAAGCTTTACAATAGGTGACTTGACTTTTGAGTTGTGGATTCTTATTTTTGTGTTGGACTTGATTTCTCTTGATCTCCATATATTTCCTAAGACAATGAAAGCACCTCTAGCCTTTTATATTCTTCTTTTGATATCTCATTGTTTACAGCAAATAAGACAAGAATTGGGGGACAAGTGGCGCCACTGCCGCACTCCAGTTTTTTTTATTCCACGGTTCAGTAACTTATCCTTCATGAAGATCTCTACAGGTTATGCCTTCAGATGTTTTGATTATTAAGTTAATAATCTTCAAGGGGACACCAACATGCCAATTTCCAAAGTTATTCTCTGTCCACTCGCTGTCAAATGCCATTTCATAGTGTACAAATCCAATGTAAATAGGTGAGCACAATTCTAAACTTTGTTTCAGCTATTACGCTTAATGTGGACTATTTGGTCTGTACAGGATCTGTGTTGTCGAAAAACCTGTGTTTGTCTACTCTGAGCTGTCTGTCTATAGACTTTTTAAAATCTCTGTAATTTGTACACTTCTTGTAACTCTCCCTTCTTAGGCAACTTGAATAGATATCTTTCCTTCCATTCTGCTGGTATTTCTCTCTCTCTCCCAGACTTTACCAAGTTATTGTGTACAACATCTTAGTAGACGTGTTAGTTACGGCTTTGATGGCGACAATGAGTCATATTATTTTAGAATGTTACATTCCTTTAAATGAATACTTAAAGTGAGAATAAATACATTCAGTATAAAAGATGAGAGAAAAGCAGGGCAGAACGTTTGCCTGGCCGCCGCTCCCTATTCTGAATAATAATAATAATAAATTCTTTAAGCGCCAAACACGGCGCATAAGGCAGAAACCAGTGCTCTCCAGGTTGTTCGTTGTGTCGCCACTCCTCTTAGCTCTTGCACATTATTTAGGCCCAACGTTCTTCCTTCTCTTATTATTGTTCTTCTGAGTGTTTCTTTTGGTCTTCCTTTTTTCCGCTTACCCTCAGGAACCCAAGTGAGCGCCTGTAGTGGTATTCTGTTGTTTTGCATTCGTAGGACATGACCGATATATGACCATCGTCTTTTCCTTATATAGTCGGAGACATATTTCTGCCTAGAGTCTTCTCTTATTTGTCGATTAGTCTTGAATTCTTTCCAACTGATGTTCATGAGGTTTCTAAGACATTTGTTCTCGAATGTATTCAGCTTGTTCTCCAATGATTTTGTTATTTTCCAACTCTCACAGCCGTATGTTAACACTGAGATAACATTTGAATTAAACAGACGAAGCTTGGTATGTATATTCAATGATCGTAATTTCCAAATGTTAGATAATCTATTGAAGGCGCTAGCTGCCAAAGCAATTCTAGTATGGATTTCTCTTGTTGTGTCCCCATCCTGAGTCATTTTACTGCCTAAATAATTGAAACTTTCAACTTTCTGTAGTTTTTCCCCGTTCAAGATGATATCAAAGGTCTCGTTAGAAAAGTTCATAGCTTTAGTTTTAGAGGCATTTATTTGGAGACCAATTTTAACCGAGAGATGACACAAATTATTTATTGCTTCTTGGGATTGTCTTGGTGTTGAACTTAAGAATGCTACATCATCTGCGAAATCCAGGTCCCCCAGGAATTTTCCATTTGTCCATTTTATACCCAATTGTTCATTGTGGGTATAGTTTCTCATAACCCAATCAATAGCTATTCCAAAAAGTATTCTGAACCCCTTGACAATAATGTTTGCTCGTTCAACACTAGCCTTCCCTCCTCAACGTTTATTTACTTGTTCCCATCACATGTTACTACTACACAGTCTGGCCATAATGAAGGCACATATAATTTTGTTAAAAAGCAAGTTATCGCATTCTCATCACGCATATTACACACTGCCAACAACAATATAATTTTATTCGTTCTAATCACTGTTAAAAAATCGAACACCAGAATCAGGCACGTGTCAACGTATTACAACAATACGGAGACAAGGCTGGTACGGGGGGGGGGGGGGGGGGTGTTACTCGTTACTCACCCCCACCCCCTAGGAAATTTCAACATCAAAGCTGAAAAGATTAGGAATGGATGTGGAATTGATTACGAGGAATTACAAGTAATTGTCGATACGTCAAGAACAGTAATTGTCCAGACGACCTAGTTTACACGGGTGAAGAAGAAGAACAAATGTCAGTAAACTGACAGGACAATAAAAGAAAACAATTTCTTAAACACGACATTTACATGGTAATTACGTATACAAGAGTTCCATCGCAATAACACAGACTTAATGATTGATGTGAACGACATTGAACAAAATGTGAATAAAAACATGAACGATTTTACCAAAAAAAAGGTAAGTAAGGAAGAAAAATCCTAAGAAATAGAAAATCGAGAACTGAAGTGTGATTCAAAACGCTTGACAAAGCTCACAAAACACCCAGCATTCTGCAGTGGAATGCGGAAGGAGTTGGCAACAAAAATGTTCCCTTAACAAACCGTCTATATGCAGAAGATACAAAAGTTGCATGCATTCAAGAGATGACTGCTGACCATCTGCTTCAAAGTTGCCCCTTATACGCGGTACAGAGAAAGCGCATATGGCCGACGCCAGCTCCTTTCGTGGAAAAGCTTTACGGGGATTCAAATAGCCTCAAACTGACTATTGGTTTCTTTGAGAACGTTCAAGTGGACGTCTGAGAGTGTACGAAGAAGAAGAAGAAGAAACCGCTTCAAACATTTATCGGAACAATTTTACTGGAATGAAGCAACAACAACAGAAAAATAATAATAATAATAGGTGCGCTTATCGTTCAAGTTACAGATTAATTTTTTAAAAGAAATTTGAGATATCACAAATAGACAACATGTTAAGTAAAGCATTCTTCAAGCAATGAAACCAAAAACAACCACTCAAGCGGGCGGAGGGGCGGGGTGTGTGTGTGTGTGTGTGTGTGGGGGGGGTGGCTGTATTTAAAGACACAGTATTATGGACATGTAGTGAGGAAAAAAACTCCTTCAACAATTAATACAGCGACAGATGAAAGCAGGATATGACATCCAGGTAAAGTATTTAACTCTGTGATGCGCAGGAGATACAATGAATCAAAATAGGTAAATAATTTCAAGTGGTTTGGACAGTCCTTGGTTCGAATCCCCCACAATGCCAATCACTTCTGTTACCGTTGTGTTATGTATTGACCACATGTTTTATGTTACGGATTACCATGGAACCGCATTCCGTTTTGGGGTCCTGCTTTATTATCCTACAAATTAAAAAGCTTTATGGCAATGCAACCACCCTTAATGAACTTGATGAGCATGTGAATGTTATATTCCTCCCTCCCACGAAGTTTAGCGCTCAGCGTGGTCGAATTTTTGAAGCGTACAGCAGAAATTTGTCATAAAATACAAACAGCGCTATATCGAAAAAGCGCTAATCGAAAAACGTAAGACCGAGGGATTGGAGTATTTTTGAAAGGACGACAGCGTTTGTTGTATTAGTATCATATATTTTGGAATTTAAATTTTTCAGCGCAATTCGATTTCCAAATTGCG
Organism: Oreohelix idahoensis; assembly: GCA_024509875.1. NCBI lineage: Eukaryota > Metazoa > Mollusca > Gastropoda > Stylommatophora > Oreohelicidae > Oreohelix > Oreohelix idahoensis. The sequence goes on from JAMPIV010017598.1 coordinate 11,934, forward strand.
CTGATTTTACAACCCAAGTGCGTGTTCATGCTAACGCAACTGAGAGCGAACATTTCACACAGGCGGCATACGTCTTCCCTGCTCGTTTATTGACGCGAAAGAGATTCAGACTTTCTGCGAGATCAAAACCTACCTGAGATATATACATCAATCAATCAATACCCTTTAGCTCTCTAAGAAGTATAGGTGTTCAACAAACACATGCCAAGTCCTCCTATTGCGTGCTATCAGCTCAAGGTCTTTCCATGTTTTCCTCACCATTGTTATTTCTATCTCTAGCCTTCTTCTTCATTTAGTCTTGAGTCTATCTCTACTTCTCTTGCCCTGAGAATTCCAGACCAAGGACAGGCTGGTAATGCTATCAACAGGTTGTCTCAGTGTGTGTCCAATCCATCCCCAGTGTCTTCTTCTCATCTTTTGTTCCACTGGTACTTGCCCGCCTCTTGTCGTTAGTTCCACATTGTTGATCTTGTCGTTAGTTGCACATTGGTGTTCTTGTCGTTAGTTGCACATTGGTGATCTTGTCGTTAGTTGCGCGTAATCAGTGTTCGTGTTATGTTGTGTGATGATTTTTTTCTCCTCATAATTTAATTTTTTTAAAGTGACATCAGACAGACAGAATAGTACTACTGCTCCATCAAGCATGTCGTATGAGGCAACTAATATATACGTTGTGCCTGGGACTAGCAATTTCATTAAGTAATAGATATTGCCGCAGAAACCAACTCTGCACGAGCACGTGAATGCTTTGATACAGGCGTCCTGCAAAATAATCAGAAGCATAGCTGGCCACGTGCTCTACAAGAAACTAAAAACGAAATGGGTGTCTGAATGAATGAATGAATTAATTAATTACAGGTAGTTCTCTGTTTACGCGTGTTACATTCGATCTTACACGCACCGATATTAAGTCATTTTGTTTTATTTACGCGCCAAACTGGAAGTTGCGCGACCCGATACTTAAGACATTTTTACAGTACGTATTTGATCTGCGCGCAGGATGATATCAGCTTGAATAATTCTTTGATAGATTTTTAGAAAGCATTCACTATTAAAAATGTACATTCTCTAATCATGATTGCGTGGAATGAAGTTCCACGGTTATTTATGAACGGTGTGTGGGAAAAAAGACTGTTCTCTCAATTCTGTCATGAATTTTAAGGATTTTGCGTAGATAACAGTAATATCACAGCTACTAAGGATGATGTCATAATGGCCTCAAGAGCTGGCTTAGATGAAGTTGACAAAAATGATATTGTAAATTTGCTTGAATTTCAGAAAGTAAAACAAAGCAATGAAGAGTTGTTGGCGCTGGGGAAGATCATTAGGGGAAAAAGTAGCAGGAGTAACAATTTGCACCAACCAGCAACAATCAGCAACAATCAGCCAACTTACTTACAATGACACCATTAAATGAGGCCTTCCAACTTCTCTAACCCTGCCTTATGATCTTTGAAGAAAATTATCCTAGCACGGGCAGTAGTTCTATGGTGAGGTGAAAGGTCATGAAATGTGCTGTTGCCTACCAAGAAATCCTCCGTGAGCAGAGAAAGTCATAAACTCAGCTCTGGACACCTTCAGGAAACAAATCATTGCTGCATCGCCTGCTTCTCATTCAGATGACTCACCACCCCACCACTTGTTGAATTAGAAGTTGATGAAAATGAAGAAGGTAATGATCCTGCCGCTGTCTAGTTCGAATAATCTGTCAACTTTGTTTTCTGTACATGTACTTAATATGGATGGTATATATTAATTTAAACTGTTTAAAATTACATATATTTATTTTTACTATTATGTACGGCATTCCTCTTACTGTAATTGTTTTTTAATGAGAAAATTGTATTCCATTTACGCGATTTATGTTTACGCGAGGGTCTTGGGGTCGCATATACCAGTAATTAATTAGTTAAACTTAACATCTCGGCAACAATGTGGGACTTCAATCCATCTCATTTATTCGCTCCTTACGTAGCATGCAGTCATTACTGTAGCTGATTTCCTTATTGTAAAAATCCTGCATCAAAGAAAATGCTCCTGTATCTGTGATGTCTCTAGCAATTTGTTTTACGACATGAATTTGCCAGCCCCATGCACGACCTCCGCATTTGTCAACAATTACGACATACGAAGGAGCATTATTCCTAATTTTGCTCTGTCTCCATAGAAACCACCCTGGAGATTCATGGGGCAGTACTTAATTCGTTTATAATAACTAATTTGTCCTGGTTGAAAAAAATGCATTGTTAGCGACTAATCAGCTTTTCTTATCACTACAGGTAAAAATAACGGCTGCAGACAGATTTGTGGAAACTAGGAGCAAAACATGTAGACATGCACTTCCAAAGGTGTGACTTTCATTCTTTTCTGGTAACTGTGGACATGGACGTTTCAAGAGACATCACTGACAATTTTACGTAACTGAAGTTAGTCAAAAGTAATATAAAATACAAGGGAAACGGTGTCAATGGGCGCCACCTTTCTTCTTCTTCTTTGATCCATAACCGTCAACCGTCAAAGCAATCAGCGGCCATCACGCCTGGTGGCGTCCTGTAGGGCAGCAACAAATTGATTCCACCTTGCTCGGTCGGCGGCCATCCTTCATACAGTGCCCCAACCCTGGTTCATTCTTTGCATCTCGGCTTCCACAGTTCTCCGCCAAGTTGTTTTTGGTCGGCCTCTCTTTCGCTTTCCCTCGGGGGTCCATAGCATAGCTGTTCTTGTGATGGTATCAGGGTCCCTTCTTAGGACGTGGCCAACCCAACTCCAGCGTCTGCCAGCTATGATGGTGTGCATGTCCTCCTGGTTACTCCGAATAAGTAGTTCTAAGGGCGCCACCTTTGCAGAGCGGTAAACAGCGATGATTTCATGACGCTTCGCATTTTGAATACAAGCTGACTCATAAGTGAATGACGACAAACATCATTTGCATGATGTTTCTATTTTAACAACGGCAAAGAAAATCTATTCGCTGTTGCCCTTAAGACGCCACTAGGCGTAATGGCCACTGACTGCTTTGCCGGTCGTTGGCTAAGGACGGAAGAAGAAGAAGAAGATACTTAATATACTTTTTAAATAATAAATGGAGAAGTGTGACAAAACGGCGCGGCCCCTATCGATCTTTGTTTCACTCCGGCAGTATCGGTACATTTGTGGTACTGATTTTTATTATGTGCTCTCAATCATCGCCCTTTTCTTTCTTTCGTCGTTATTTTTCTGCTAAGTAGCAGATGTTTGATTTTATCAAATCATTCGACACTCCCTGTAGGTGATAATAATCACAATTGCTTGGCGCTACCGATATCAGAGATGCAGAAAGCTGCTGGAATAGAGACATTGTCCTATAGAAGAGACACAAAAAGCATGATCCAGATGGAAAAGTACAACAGTATGCCAACGCACTCAATGAAGGCAAGACTAGATGATCTGGCATTGGGACGTCTAAAACGTAGCAGCTTTGTGCATCGGGGAAAAAGACTTAAAAGACAGCATCAAGAAGACAACACCGCTGAAGCCCACCCTATACCCTGTACCATGGTACAGGCCAGCAGTGCCCTCCAAATTAATACATCAGTCATTGGTCTCACAAGTGGATATGAGTATAAGGATCTGCAAAAACGAACTGCTACATTGAGTATGATCCAAGAAAGCTACCCCGAACAATCATGGATACATGCCTATACAGATGGATCAGCAACAAATGCTGTTAGGAATGGAGGTGCCGGTATCTTTATCTCATATCCTGACAACCACTATGAGACTAGGCACATTCACACTGGTACATTCTGTTCCAACTATACAGCTGAGGTTCAATCTCTAGAGAAAGCTGCAAATATAATTCATAACACCAACTCTGACTGTCACCAGGTAGTCATCCTCACAGATGCTCTGTCTGTACTGCAAGCTCTCAAGGGTGGTAAACTCCCGCATCTGAGAAATGAACTAAACAAGGTAGCTGCCAAAAAGAGAACCATACTTCAGTGGGTACCATCTCATTGTGGTGTACCCAGAAATGAAAAGGCAGATAAACTTGCAAAAAAGGGAGGAGAATGTGATCAAGAAGATTATGAAATCACACACTTTCAGAAAAAGAGAGCTATCCAGACTATCAGAAGAGAACAGAATCAACCAAACGACGACTACCACACTCTTGACCGACAGGGACAGATAACCATTTTTCGCCTCAGGACAGGGCATAAATACTGAATATACACATGCACAAGCTACGATTGTCTGCTTCATCACTGTGCACATGTGGATTAAACGAATAAACTGCTGAGCGTGATCTACAGGATTGTCCTCTGTACGACCAGTTAAGAAAGATATACTGGCCCAATGACTCAACCCTAAACTCAGAGCTGTATGGAGCTAAAGAGGAACTTCAGACAACGGTCGAATTCATCATGAGAACTCGTCTGAAGGTGTAAACATCAAAGATGCGATCGCAAGAAGAAGAAGAAGAAGCTTGGCGCTGCCCAGGATTGTTGGCTATAGGTGCGGCAGATTAACACGTACATCGGCCCGCGCCATCGGCTTAATTACCGATAAGACATGGATGACAAGATTACTTTAGATGAAAGTAAGATTGCTACATCTCGAACACATGGTCATATGCGGTTACCGGTGTGTTTAGAAGTTTGTACACAAGGGCATCGGACATCTTATTACCATATATGGGAGAGTTGACCTCTGCCTTACGTTCAAAATTATCCGATGTCGGAATATTTTGAAATTATCCCATTACCCGCCTGCTTGAATATGATTGGAGTTGTTTGATAGCTCATAACAAACGAAGGCGTGGGAAGGCAGGGAATATAATTGGATCATTTTCTCAAGCTATTTCACTTGAGAAATCGCTCGCCAAGACACCAGACTGCTAGAGTGAAGAATTATAATTCAGAATTCCTTCTTAAAATACCGGACACCTTTTATTTGAGTATTTATAAGGACTTACAATATAGCCCGGGAAATCTCTATCATTTTAAATAAGGAAACCGGGTCTGAGGAAACTGAAGGACCACACACGAAGTCAGAGAGGGAACGTTTTAATTAACGACACCCCAGACGCGTGTAAGAGGCCGATTCAAGTCTCTTTTATTCATCTGAGCAAAAAGTATGTGAGTCAGGATTGGCGTAAGTTGTGATTTACATTTTCATATTTTATTACTAACATGTGTGAACTAACATATATATATATATATATATATATATATATATATAATATATATATATTATAATAATATATAAATTTATATTGTATTTTATATATATATTGTCGTGGAATATTCTAATCCACATATATAAAATAAAAGGTAAATGTAAAGCCTAACAAATAAATTTAATAAAAGAAAAGAGAAATGGTAAAAGAAACAGTGCTGTCACAATGACTGTACGCAAAATCCCCTTGTGGTCTCCTACGTCTGCAAATTGTAACGCTTTCACGTTGCTAGTAAAAGCCTACTGTATTATTACCCGCTTTCTTCAATGAAACGTGTACTGTATTTCTTGGAAAAACCTTGAGATACGCAAGCTGATCAATGACCTAGATTTAATATTTCCTTAATTCCATACCCGGCGTAACTAAAAGACAGCTAAAGCAGGAGAGAGAGAGGGGCGAATGAAGGCAGGAAGCATGCAATACTAAACACGCGTCGCGCGATCCACAATTGCTGCCATCACGCGTGTAAGGCCACATGCACTAACTTTTTTTCAGACGGACAGTGATAAAAACACTAACCTTCCCAGAGTTAGGTTTTAAAAAACCTGGAAAACGCTTATTGGGAATTATGACAATATACTGGTTTACGTTTGAAAACATGACAGTACCCAGACACCTCAAGTTTGGAAGTGAGAAGGTAGTAACAGCACGACACCACTCCTAGAAGAAAATGCATATTGGAACGCTCCAGCTCCTTTTAAATTCGTATATTTGGGTTCCTTAGGGTTTGCTGACAACGAATATGTAAAACGTTACGCAAATAGTCTAGGAATTACCAAATTATAACCAAAATAAAATAGTGGGGGTGCCTGACAGCATGAAATCATTTCTGCTCATAAAATTTTTTTTATAACGTGTTTGAAAAAACATTACGTTACGGAAATAGCCTACCATGTTAACTCCTATTTTAATTGGAGCGCAACAAATGTAAGACTAAACACGATTGGTCGGGCTATAAATACTATCTTGTGTTGTCAGGGGAAACGTGAAAAAGGGGTACTTTTTTGAAAAGATGTGTAGACATGGTTTGATTGGGTAGAGCTGCGAATGTACTCAATTCAGAGCGTCTGTTCCTTGCCACATCTTGTAATAAACCTACTAAGAAGCAGTGCGTTGAGCACCAGTGTATATTTTTTATAAAATAAAGCCTGGGACATCGGCAGATCGGAGTTGTGCTATATTCATTGCCAGTCAACGAAACTGTTTATTATTTCCATGAATTGTGGTAAGCTTGAAATATTCAATATCTTTTAATGAAAATTGAATGTAAATTGATAATTCATGTCTGTATATATGTGTAGTTCAGTAGCGAACATGATGTAAAGCCTATAGTGCTCCAGCCTGAACAGAAGGTGTCGGAGGAAAGTAAAACTGCATGGAATGGCCAAACAGTACACTGACACCTAGATTATTGACTAGAAAGAAATAATGCTGGAATTGCAGAGGCGTAGTAACCATTAGGGAGGGAAATACTGGTATAAAGTATTTCAGAAGAAGCTGACAGTTGGCCTAACGCTCTGAACTCAATGTTTGTGATGTATTGTGCTCAGTGTAGAACTAGAGTATAAATTAGTTATGAAGTAGGAGGTACAACCTTCTTGTTTCAGGGACAGTGGTCTTAAAGTTATTGAGCAGCACCTGGTCAGAGCTTTGCTGAAGCCAGAGGCGGACAGCATACTCCTTGGTCCATATAGCAACCAGTGGGGTGGCTCCAGAACTCAGTAAAGTAATCGAGCAGAGGAGTCTTTTACTGCAGTCATCACGAAAGATAAGAGAGTGTGGCCATGGAGCTCAACATTATGTACCCCCATCTTAAAATGACATTGTAAAAATAAAATTAAGAGGGGAATTTAATTGTTTTAATACCAGGAACTGAGAACATCTCCAATACTAGTTCCAATAGAAACAAACTATTGAAGTCATGAT